>JAODTR010044997.1:0-19068 GCA_025399935.1 Amblyopsis rosae | reverse complement strand
TTGGGGTCCGTTGCTGAAGCTGCTGCCCCCGCGACCCGACTCCGGATAAGCGGATGAAGATGGATGGATGGATGGATTGTTAAATGCAGCCACACTGCTACCATCTATGATGCTAAAGCTACTACAGAACAGTTCTGGCACAAGCACAGCCAGTTTAGGCAGAGACATTATCTAAAGACTTTGGTTTAGGTACATTTAAGGGAGAGAGGTAAGCCCTAATTACACCCTGCGTTAAGGATGGTGGAATGTTTGTTCTACAAGTTAAATGAACGTGAATAGCAGGTTACAAAACAGGGAGGAGTTGGGCTGTACATGTAGCCTGTGGGATGAACAGCGCTCACATGGCTAACAACAAAGCACTCGTTTGTGTTTTACGGCTAGATCTGGACAGCAGTACAGATGCACAAGATGATGGTAGAACCAGCGTGGCTCCAGAACCACTTCTGTCGGTGCATAGCCACTGGATATGTCCGTAATGGCTGTGATATTCGATTTCAGACTTCAATACATTTCATATCAGAATGAGACGGCATACATTTAAGATGTAAAGAGATTTTGTAATGGTATTAAATAGTGACGACGACTTCTACTCACAAAACACCGATGGTAAATATGCGGCTACACTTCCTACACGTCACTGAGCAACACACTCCACACCCATTAAACGGAGAAAACGGCTCTGAAAGTAGTTCAAGAACGCTTTGAACGTTTGAGGGAAAGTGAAAAAACGTTCAGTCCACTGAACTAGGTACCTTTCAGCGGGAGGGGTCTCCCAAGGGAGTGTTGGCAGCGTACGAACTCGTTCCCTTCGGCCAGCTTCTGCAGGACAGGCAGCCCCATGCGGGTCATAATGCCCATGCTGGCCACCACGTACGGCGAGTCCGTCACCTTAACGGGAGCAGAGGAGCACTATAAACGTCGTCCAATAGCACAGGGCGAGGGCAAGCTGGCCTTACTGAAAGGACACGGTAGTGTGAAACCACCACCGTGTAGCCGTCATTGCATTATACAGCTGGCCTCACGGCCCTGCTCGTACCTGGACGCCATATTTGGACAGTGGAGAGCCAACGGGGCCCATGCTGAAGGGGATCACGTACATGGTCCGTCCTACACACAAACACACAATGTGGGAAAATGTCAGTATAATATATTGTTATAATAATAAATATGATTTAGCCAGTTAGGCACTGGCAACAATTACTTGTTAAGTTGTAGCGTTTAACTAAATTTGATGGCACAAAATACATTAGCTACATTTAACATGGACACAATAGTAGTTTTTGCCCTTATTACGAAAATGACAATATTCCTGCTAAACTGTTTACATGTCTGCTTAAAATGAATATTCCACTAACACGTCTGTTTACACGTCCTAAAGATATGCCTTTTAAATAACTTAGAGGAATTTCCCTACTTTACAAACTGCATTAATGTTCTAATATATGGGAAAATGGAAAAGAAGGAGCTGCTTGTGTTATCTTGCGTATTTGCAGGTTTCTGAGCATGCAGTATCTTACCGTAGACAGGCAAAAGACCCAATGCCGTAAAATACAGTAAAAACCCCACTTGAGACTTAAATTCCGATCTGCTGTATACATGCTCCTAAAACCCAAATAACCCCGTCAGTGCGCCCCACCTGCCATACATCCAGGGAAGCGTTCGACTCTGGCCTTCTGCCAGTCAGCTTCACCCATCCAGCTTCCCAGCTGACTCTTGGCCCCCCCGCTGGGAATGGGCACAGTGTCCCTTTGGTTCGTCGTGACGATCACCGTCTTGCTCTCCACCCGGGCCACGTCCTTGGGGTCTGTGCGCGCCAGCCAGCTGCAGACAAGAAGCCAACGTTGAACTACATCAGCTGAGGGTTGGACCTCGTAACCACGGAGATGCTATGCTATACTCAGGGTTCCCACTATATGTCAAATTCCCAGATTTTTTGTTCTGAATTTTAAATTACCTATAAAAAAAGAAAGAAATTACAAAAACGGGCCACCAGAATGATATATGTGTTATATTCAGCTAGCTAGCGATGATAGTTACTACTCATATACAAATTACAAAGACATCTTAAAACGTAATACTACGTCCAGTAATATTTTGATGAATGGCAGCTTCATTTTATACATACTGCGAACATAATTCCCTGATATTACATTATTCGACCCAACAAATAGATTATGACCATACAGAACAAACAATAAATTGGCTTCTATTCTAGATATCATAGTAGATGAGACATTTGTAATTTGTCTTTGGGCAAAGAAAGCATGTATAACTTATTAATCACTGGTAAGAAGAACATTACATACCTCACTAGGAGCTGTATTTGTGCCTGTCTGTCATCAGGCCATAATACCCAGTAATAAGTAATAACATTACTTTTTGGAGGAGTAATAAGTAACATATTACTATTCCTGAGTAACCAACACTGATAGTGGCACATAGAGGATTTACCAGTTCTCATATTTGGGAAGTTTCTTCACCATCCCATCAATCTCCAGGCCCGCCAATATGTTAGCCGCTTCATCAGCAGTCCCCGTGACAACGTGGACCCCAGCGGGCTTGCACTCATCCACCGCCCCTTTGACAAAGTCAGCCACAGCCAGCGGCAGTGAGGGGATAGAAGCCAACGATCGGATCCCCACACTGGTCTGAACGCCACCATGCCTGAGAGAGAGGGAAGGGATGACGGTGTCAATGGGATCACTGGCCCTGAAGGCAGTCATACACTCCAGTGCAGCAGGTGGCAGTGTAGAGCTTATTAATGTGTTTAAAGCCTTACAATTAAGCACAAACAATTGAGAGAAAGTTATCCCCTTTACAATCTATGGTTGCCCAGGTTTAATCAGATGACATTAATCCACAAATTAAAATACTTTAAACTAGACAATGGAACAACACTTCCAACAAGGAAAAGAAAAATGTTAAATTCTTCAATTTTAGTGGCCAAGTCTGTGGTAACTGTGTGTGTGGGCGTGTGATTTGCTGTTATTCTGTAATTAGCCTTTTAGCTTTAATAATTTGTATTGGTCATATTCAAAACTGTAAATGCTGACTTTCACAAAAAGATATCTTTAGCAAGCATAAAATTACATGCATTTATGAAACCCATACATACCAACATACAGAGCAACAGGTTAATTCAATAAATAATAAAATAGAATTTTCAAGATTGTCTGACAGTGACAATATATATTATCCATTGCTCCGGATCAGTTTGTGTAACAAAGAACCCTAATGACGGCCTCAATAATAACGGGAGAGGAATTCAGGGGGCCTACCTATTGTTTGTTAACGGCATGGCATTGACAAATGCATGCCCTTGCATGGCTCGGCAACACTGTTAAAACGGGGGCCTTTCGCCTGCGTGTATAGGTCGTAATTTGCATCGATGATCAGACACCCAATGACTATCTGCCGGACAGTAACAGGTAATGTGTAGATTTGTGTGTTAATTGTTAACCTACTAGTTGTCGTTACAGACATCCCCTCTCCACTAAAAGACACTGGTTTCTTCACGCAACACATAAACCACTGGCTTCCACTTTCATTTGATTAAACTAAACCCACAGCAGCCACACTGGATAACTTGACTAACAGAATACAAATCACATTTCCATTCTGACGTGTGACAGAGCTTCCCCGTTTAGAGCTGCCGTCTCTTTTCATCTGTTTTGAGAGTGTCATGAGCTGCACGCTGAATCTACTGCAGCGCACACATGCACGCACGCACGCACGCACGCACGCACGCACGCACACACACACACACACGCATGATTACGGTGTTCAAAAGGGCACATGCATGTCATGTCTCCAAGCAGGTACGCCTGGCAGACAATACAACATTTAACTATTAATTGCTAATCCAACCAGTCAACTGTCATTCGTTTTCTCCGGTTGGTGCTGGAACTGTATTACTGATAGAGAACAGCCTCCAATGAACAACAGTGAATGAACATTAAGAATAAAGTGTTAGGACATTTCTGAAATAATGAATCATTCACTGTAATGATGAACTTGTTAACATTAACTAATTTAAAAAAGGTAAAGTAAGCGATGTTAAGATATTTTTACGTCAAATACACCAAATATCTCCATTCTGAAAAAATTATCCGGTACTTCTACACCACCCTGTTGCCGTAAATAGAAACATACAAAAAGTGGTGCAAACCGCACACAATAACTATATCCTAGGCTTCGCAATGAGTTTACAATGTGTGGGGTGGAGCTTATGAGGGAGTGTAGCATTGAAGGGAGAGGTGTCATTGTTTTGATAAAGTTCAAATATCAACCAGCTTTCTCCAGAATGACTTACTATGCCTTTAAAAGAACTACAATCATTGTTAGGCATTTAGAGAGACCAAACAAGAGCTACATCCATTCTTTACCTGTTATTTATATACCACTAATATGTTTTGTCTTCAGATGACTAACAGATAATGGAACCAGAATACAAAACAAGATAAATTATTTACAAAAGGTACTCAGGATCAACATTTCTGAAGATGAGGTTTAGACAAAAGTAATGCATTAAAAATTTAATAAAAACAAACAAACAGCTTGTCTGGTTCCAGAAAGTCAGGCAGCAAATGTGCATAACCTTGAAAGTTTAATTTGCCATGCAACTAATGTGACCCACCACACCATTACACAGACAGTATGCACACAGCATCTGCTACAATATGAGTAAGTTAGTTGCAGACCGAATTTGAAATCAGTTGGAAAACAGCTTAATGAACGCACCTCACTGTTTTGTTTGCTGTGGTACAGTGAAGTGCGCTCGCTGGCCGATGACGGAGAAATGGGATTGCATCCAGTCACGTACTGCTTCTTTTGAAGGTGGCTCACATATGACAAACATTTGCAGACTAAACCTGTGATACTTGTTTGTAAAGCCAAGAGTAGCCTAGTGTGTACGGAAGTAGGTGACCTTTTTCGTTAATTGCTCTACTGGTTCATCCAAGAGTTCTTATTTCTACCCCTCCCCCATTTGCTTAGTTTCTTCTCCACCTTATCCCTCTGGTACCTGAAAAAAAAAAGAATCCTCTGGTTGTGTGTTACTAGATTTAAAGATATGTATGCATGTTCTGAGATCTACACAATCCCAAAACATACATGCTGGTTCATAGGCCTACATATTGCAATGTGCAAAGAGGGAGCACTATGCGGCTTGTTTTTGGGAAGGAGGGGATCGCGTCTCATGGGAAAGAAGAGTTTTGAGTGAGACAAGGTTGTATTCCCCCCGTCAAACAAAAGTACCCCAGACTACATCTGGGGGGTGAGAACAGATAGCCATGTGAATGTACCGGCATTCCAGACCTAGGCTAACCCCCCTACGCCCTGCTGCCTGCCACAGTGCCACCCCTTCAACTCCAGCAGAGCCAGGAACAGATCCTTCACACCCCAACCCCACTTTGGACAATGAAACACACCTCCAAGTCAAGGAGCCAATCCACATGCAACACAAGCAGTCACTGTACAACTCCCCCTTAGCCAAACTAACTCTGATCAATAGTTTTAACAGTGCATAGTCTAGAGCTGAAACAGGATCGAGACACATGCACGTAGACCGTGCACTGATACAGATACAGTAGCCTAAAATAAACCACGATGAGTACAAAATCAATCTGATGACGTGTGTAAACAAATTAATGTTATAATCTGGACTTTACAATCATAATCACAGTATTTTAAAAAACCTTTTGTACTTTATCTGTTATCTCAGCCTCTGTCACATGCATGCCATGTTGTAACATGCTACAGAATAAAGCGCGCACACAATTACATGACGTGCTCACTTTACAACTGAGTCTTCCAGTGATACCATACCACCAAATAGCTTATAGGAAAAAACTGTACAAAAATTAATGTAGATGAACCTATATTTCATAGTTCAGTTTAATCTGGTTGACCTTTACTCAGTCTCATGATGTCTCCAGGATTATATAGTTTCTTTTTTTCAGCAGGACAAAATAATTTGTTATAGTCAATTGCCATTTAAAGCCAAACTAATACAAGATCGCCATTTAATACGAATAGTCTACCTGCTCCCCCCCCCCCCCCCGGTTCCTAGCTGTTGATTACTTTGGAGTGCTGCCAGATCACACATTGATTGCAATAATATTGCCTTATAGTTAGCTTTATTTGAGTGTTTATCAGATGAAAACAATTCTGTTTTAAAAGACAGCATACAAAACAGTGCCAAAATAAGATGTGCTAAAAATGTAATATCCAAAAGGTCCGTGAAAAGTGGCAATGTTCAGCACACTAAACCAACATATAATATAGTGCTGCTACTGCTAACAAACATAAAGACCAGGCCACGTACAGAAAAAAACTCCAATTACGCCAAGAGACTCACCTTCGTATTACTCCCAGCAACAGGCACGACATCTTGGAAGTAAATTTAAACAAATATATTATCTTGCATACAAAAATACGATGCGGCTACTAATAGGTATGTCGTGGAAGAAGATGCGAAAAGTTGTGGCTAGAGCTAATCACAGCTGCTCATCTGATTGGTCTGCAGTTCAAGAGCTGCAGTGATCGAGAACCTTGCACTTCGCTACAGGCGTGTACCTCCTCCAGTCAGGATCACCCACCTCAATTAGTAACAGGCTGTAAAACAGGTTGGAAGCTATATAGTTCTATGGCTGTATGTCACCGAAAGTCACAATGAACATCGACTTCCAACATAACGTTCAAACTCGACACTGGTGCGTGGTAGTAACTTCAACGCGTCTTGATGCATATAGTTGGGAGTGTTCAAACGGCCAAGTTTGCAAATATGCGATAAGTCGAATAGATTGTCCAAACTCCAAACTATTACATGTCCTCTTGGTGGCGATAATCTACTCCGTTTGCGATTACTTATTTATTTGCGCTAATCGCAGGCTTTCACTGTTGTTGCTTTCAATGAAACACAGACCGCCCCTAGATGATGCAAGCTCTCCAATTTCCTGCATAGGCGAGGACAGCCACTGACAATAGCCTACGTGCGAGTGTTGAGTGTGGGTTAAGCAGTCAGGCAGCACGTATTTTTGTAGTGTAAAAAGTGAACCAGCAACCAGCAGTAAATAAATACGCCTAAAATAGACAAGCTATAATACAGAGGTACAGGTTAATTTATTGACGTGTGTGTGTGTGTGTGTGTGTGTGTGTGTGTGTGTGTGTGTGTGTGTGTGTAGCATAGATAGATTTGTATTTAACTTTGAATGATTATTATTGGACTTATACGTGCAAAGTACTAATTTAAATGGTCGTTTACTTCCAATTAATGTGTAAACTACTCTGAAACTGGAAGATTGAACTATACAGCACATCCACTATGTCTCCTCTCCTTTGTGTTCTGATGTGACCTTTGTCCTAATTATTTCACAACAACCACCCTGCCTTTAAATAAAGAGTGTTTAAATCACTAAGTCCATTGAGATAGTCAATAGGCTTACTTGTCTGTTTTAAATACAACCTTTGCCTTTGGAGTAAATGTGCTTTAAAGCACCTGCATGTTTTGTAAAAGGCCAACAACAAACTTTAACCCCATTCATCCTAACAAATAACACCATATTTTTGGATTACATTTAAGAGGGAAGCATTAGCTAGACATTTTAACGGTGGCCCTGTAGCCTATGGTTTAAGGAGAATTGCATTAGCCTGTATAGGATAGGATGCATTATAGGGATACTATACCCATAGACCTATAAACCTGTAAAAACGACCATCATATGCACCGAACTCTGAGACGAGCATTACCGCCATCTATTGGATATAACCATTGTTGCAAATGTGACTGTCAACGAGTCTGGTCAAACATGATACTGGAGCGATATCGTCATTAATACAACGTGCTTTAAGATAGACTGAGTAGCAGCACACAAGCATGGCAGGCATCCATATGATATGACTGTTTGATTAAATGTTATTTTTTAGATTTTTTTTAGTTGTTTAGATGTTTAGATGTTTTTAGATGTCATGAGCGGCTTCAGCTCATGACATCATGACATCATTTATCATTAACATCGCAGCCGAAAGGTTTGGCGCTAAGAAGCAGTATGTGGCCAGAGACTCAAGTGGTCCAAATCGACGGGAGGGAATGATCACTAAACTCAGACAGGAGCTTAAATCATTGAGGCGGCAGTATAAAGTGGCGAAGGAGGAGGAAAAGGCTTCATTAGCACAGTTACGGCAAATTATCAGGAAGAACCTCATCACTCTCCGCAGAGCTGAATGGCACAGGAGGAGAGCTAGAGAGAGGGCCAGGAAACGTGCAGCTTTTATTGAAAACCCCTTTGGCTTTACAAGGCAGTTGCTGGGGCAGAAACGAAGTGGGCACCTAATGTGCTCTAAAGAAGTAGTAGACCAACTAGGAGAGTGCAAGGCAGTGATACCACAGCTAGACCCAACCACAGAGTTCTACATCAAGGAGCCTACTCTGAAAGAGGTACAGGAGGTCCTTAAAGCGGCAAGAACAAGCTCAGCCCCGGGTCCTAGTGGAGTGCCATATAGGGTCTACAAAAGGTGTCCCAGGCTCTTGCAGCGATTATGGAGAATCCTCAAAGTGATCTGGAGGAGGGGGAAGGTAGCCCAGTAGTGGGGAGGTGCTGAGGGGGTCTGGATCCCAAAGGAAGAGAACTCTAATACCATAGATCAATTCAGAATCATCTCTATACTCAGCGTGGAAAGCAAGGTATTTTTCAGCATTGCTGCTAGACGGTTGACAGAGTACCTCCTAAAGAACCAATACATTGACACCTCAGTGCAGAAGGGGGGAGTCCCAGGCATACCTGGTTGCCTTGAGCACACAGGAGTGGTCACGCAGCTAATCGGAGAGGCACGGGAAGGTAAAGCAGACTTGGCAGTCGTTTGGTTGGACCTTGCCAATGCATACGGGTCACTACCGCATAAAGTAGTGAAGGTAGCGCTTGTTCACCATCATGTCCCAGCGAGGATCAGGGAGCTCATTCTGGACTATTATAGCTGCTTCCGTCTGAGAGTCACCTCTGGACATGTAACATCAGAATGGCATCGTCTGGAGAAGGGAATCATCACAGGATGCACCATTTCAGTGATGCTGTTTGCTCTGGCCATGAATATGATAGTTACAGGTACAGAGCTCTTACACTCCTAGGCATCACAGGACTGCAGTGTAAAAAAGCCATCAAAAACAGCACAGAGGCCGCAGAAAAGGCCTCTAGATGGTTGTGGATTAAGAGGGGAGATCCGTGGGTTACACAGGCTACTTGGACACAAGCTAGGGCTTGAGCAACCCTGGCTGGGTCGCCTGGGTGAGAGTGTATGATTGTTGAAAGACCTGAAACACTCAATGACCTCAGGTTACATCACTGATGATGTGTCCAAGTGCATCGTATGATGTATGTTATAACTAGACATAAAATAATATGGTTATACGCATGTTAATGAAACATTGTACTTATATATATATATATATATATATATATATATATATATATATATATATATGTATATTATATTTGTTTTATTAAAGATGTGGTCTATTATCATACTATATACTATAACTATATTTAACCCGCGGCTATTATCAAAGTCTGCTTTTGTCCTATTATTAGTTCTATGCTATTACCCTGCCAGCCGATATTACAAGAACTACAAATCCCACAACACACCAGGATTATTTGGAGTGGAAATTACGGAACTGCCTGAAAAGAAAGGTTATGCTACTTTCGTTTTCACTTTTCTTGCTAACAGTGCGCAGGTTTCCGTGTTGTGCATGTAATGATAATTACTATCGAAACACTTCATTAATTACACAATAACGCTACTAGTTGTATTAACTTGAACGGAGCTCTAGCACGTTACAGTACAGCCTACAAACGTCGACATGGCTTCACTAGGTCTTCAGCCACAATCGAAGAAACAGGTAACCATTAGCAGGTGGCTTTTATAAATAATCATAAACAACCATATTTTAGACAAACAATTAGGTGTGATATATAAGAGGATATTGCTATAATATAATTGTTTATGCTAAGTCTGATTAAGAATCACAGTTATTAGGGGATTGAACTACGGCTTATGGTTTTATGGTTGTACTTGATAACCTGATGCCTGGGCAGTGAGCTGCAAAGGCCTGCCACGCATTTGTCATATTTGAGATTATATTTCGTTTTCCTGGAGAGACTGGTAAGAACACTATATGAGTAGTAGATGTAATAGAATGTCATGTGATTAATATCTGCGCATAACATTTAATAAACAGTATTATGCTCAAATAAAACACCATACTTGTCTTCTTATACAGGTGGATCACTTCTGCCAGCAACTTGCCAAAGAGGTGGGTTGCTATACGTAAAAGCTTTTGTTACTGGTCAGAACACTGATCAGAATTTTGCCTAGTAAAACGAAACTAACTTTTTTTCATTGTTTTTTTTAGGCAGAAACCCTGGTTTCAACATTTTTCCCTGAGAAAATTGCAGAGTTGGACCTGCTCTTGAATGTACTTTTACCTACATGTTTATGCTTAACCAGGAATATTACAACATAGAATATTACTAGTGAATATTACATCCCTGATCAGCTCCTTTGTATGTAAAAGCACAAGGGACAGATCCTTGAGAATATGTTTTAAAATGTCAAAATACATGTACCAACTATAAAATAGCATACATTCTGTGAGCACCCTAGAAAGTAGAAACACTGACTCTTTTTGCCTGCTGTCAGAAATCGCTTAGCATCCATGACCTGGCGTCCTTAAAAGCACCTCTGGACATTCCGATTCCAGACCCTGCTAAAGAGGAGGCCAAGCGCAAGAAGAAGGAGGAGGTATGTTTGCTAGTTAGCTGACGGAAATTGAAAAATCGGTTAGCCAAAAGCTTGGCAGATATCAGAAAGCTTGGTTATTACTAGTGCTGTGTATTTATATCACGATACAGGGGCCACGATGCGATATATTGCGATACTGTAAGCAAGGCCATATACAGTATTGCGATTTCGAATTTGTGGGAAACTGTCATAGCAATGCTAATGTGTGGTGCCACTATGAAAAATAACAAACACTTATGTTAACTTGCGCAGGGACTTCAGATAGAAATTAGCTTTAGGCTAAATCTGGTAACCATCATCTTTCCTATTTTTTGAGGTTAATGTATTTTGTACATGGTCAACTTTTTACAAATAAATTGAGTAAAAAAACAACTATATATATATATATATATATTTTTTTTTTTAATCGACACGTTATTTAGAGTATCGGAAACCGAAATATCGCAACACTCAGGTGTATCAATATCTTCTCACACCCCTAGTTATTACATGACCTATACTTCCCTGCATTACAGAAAGAGGCTAAAGAAGGAAAGAAGGACAAGGACAAGGACAGCGACAAGGAAGATGAAGAAGCAGGTAAATACAGAGCCGCTCATCAGCTGATGAATGGTGTACGAAAATGAAATATTGTTTGATGTCATGGTTGTGATGTCGTGCACGATAGTTGTCATCACTTTACATTAAACAAGTTTCTTTCTGTTTTAGTTTACACAAATTGATTTGAATCTTTATTTTAAACAAGTGTGTACACTGTAGACTTTGCAAACTCAGTCAAAGATTCAAACTGTTGAACTGTGAAACATGCAATGCTGTTCTTGACGGTTCACAATTTCAGCATTGTCTTTTGTTCCCTTTTACTCTCTAGGGCCCCCTTGTGGTCCCATCTGCTGCAATGAATGTGTGGAGAGTCTTCTGAGGGAAGTGAAGCCTCAGATCCAGACACTGAAAGAGAAACTGAACACGGTTAGTCAACAAAGCTGCTTAGACCATTGCTAGTGCTTAGCAGTGACATTTATGTAAATTATGATTTTCAGATAAGATACCATCCATCCATTAATACCCAAGAGGGGATTTTTATTTGACCATGTAGGTGTCTATGTGGGTGCAACTACAGATTCCTAAAATTGAAGATGGTAACAACTTTGGAGTGGCTGTGCAGGTTAGCGAATGATAACACAAAATACAATAATACCCATGTAATGTAATTGTAATACCCTTTACTTCAACCTCTGCGGTATTGGCATCGTTTGTCCGACAGGAGAAAGTGTTTGAGCTGCTGACCAACACCCGCACCAAGATTGAGGCCTTCCAAACTCAGATTTCCAAGTGAGCGTCTCGATCACTGTTGTTTTTCTGTTCATACACACAGTGTGTGCTGTGTATAATATATGAATGATTGAAATGATGAATCATTGTCTGTCAGGTACTACAACGAGAGAGGAGATGCAGTGGCCAAGGCATCCAAACAACCCCATGTGGTCAGTACGCGAGCATGTGTGTGTGTGTGTGTGTGTGTGTGTGTGTGTGTGTGTGTGTGTGTGTGTGTGTGAGAGATGACCTAATAAATACATTATATGGTACCATCTTTATGCTTAAAGGCTTATGTATATTATGTTTTCACAAAGTTATGAACTGAATATACTCTGTGCGTGTGTCTTTGCACACTGTTTACACAATACAGGGAGGTATAATTGATAAGTTATGGCTTTATTGAGTTAATACAAGTTAACAGATGATTATTGTTCATTGTGACATAGAACAGAGTTTCCTTTTATTTTACCGTAATACATTTGCTTCTGCCAAAATGGTATCACTTTTAATTCAACAGGACACTTTTGTGAATGTGACTACTACGCAGTTCATGAGACTATACTGTTTGTGGTGTGGTTTGGGTGCCTGATCTCTGCGTGGCATCCTTGTGTTTTTAGGGGGACTACAGACAGCTAGTCCATGAGCTGGATCAGTACCAGTACTGCGAGCTACGCCTTGTGGTTCTGGAGATACGCAACACATACGTGAGACACCCTTATTTGTCACGTTGTCAAACCTTTATAGGATTATTTCTTAATTGGGGTCTGAATGGGGAAAAACACAGTATAGCATTTGATGACTAGAACCAGATCAATATTTATCATAATTTCTCCAAAATATACTTTTAAAGTGTCTACAAAGCAGCTACCAGTCTCTACTGGTATCATCACGAGTTCACAAACTGTTGTTAGTTAGCCTATATTTACATTTGGGAATACATCTTAAATTCCACAACAACAGGCTCTGGTTAATAATCAGTAGAACTGGTGACCAGCTGTGCAGACACAGGCGATATGATTCTGAGAAACACTGCATGTCAATAGCAGGTTAATACAACTGTGGGTTGCCAATTTAGTCCCAAACTGTCACAAACTATTTGTAGCAAATTACTGTGAGGACATAATATTGAGGCAGGGAAATAACAGAGATAAGGGAAAAAACAAACAAAATTTCACTTTTTATAACCAATCAGACTATGTATAACATTGCCGTACAATTAAACATAGTGCTACATATGCATGTTGTATGCATGCAATTAAAACCTTATAATCCATTTAGTCTCTTGAATAATTTCACTCTTTCATTCATTCATTTATTCATTCCCAGCAGCCATTTACAATGGATAATGGCAGGAAGTAATGTATTTAATGTTAATTAAGGGGTAATTAGTCTTAATTGTGCCAGTGACTGACTGATTGATGCTCCTTCCTTGCTTCATTAGTCATCATTCGTCTCCTGTTTGATGATGCTAATGAACAGGCCGGATCAGGCAACGATGAAAGACGTTGTTTGACACAATTATATCTCCTCCTCTGTGTCTCCCTGTGTGTCTCTGTTCCGTCCCTCAATCTGTATCCATCTTTTATAGTCCTTTTGTACAACCTTTCCGTCAGTATTTTTTAGAATTACTCACGCTCATCTCTATCTCTCTCCCTCCCTCTCTGTTTAGGCTGTGCTGTTCGACATCATTAACAAGAACTATGACAAAATTAAGAAGCCCAGAGGATCCAAAGCTCTCATTTACTGAGACTCTAGTCTGTGTTGGACCCACCTTTTACGTGAATACGTGACACATTATCTCACCTGCGAAACATTCAGCGTTCAACGCGCGTGTCGAGTAACATTAAACCCACTCTGTCTTGACATTATCAGTTTACCCTGGTTTATGACCTGTAACACTGTTGTTCAAATTACACAATAAATCTTTGCAATACTAACAATGCTGTGTGCAATGCTGTCTGTTCCAATAATTTAATAGTAGGAAAATGAAAACTAATATTGGCCATGGCCAAATTCTACTTTCTTAACCCAGAGTCACACACTATGCTTGCATAGTCTGCCCTTGAGTTTAGCACAGAATATCCATCAATGACTTTTGATTCAGAGTGGCCTTTGCCACATTCTTCCACCTTCACCCTCATAATCTCAGGATATTTTAAAATATATATATAAAAAATAAAATAAAAACACGTTACTATTGTGATAGTTTGTTGTCGTCTGTGCCGTAAAGAAACCCCTCTCCTGGCAAACCTGGACAGCCCCAGTTGGGTTTGAACCTGTACCACCCCTGGTAAAGTCCCCTCCATCCCAAGTAGCCCACAGCTCCGCCTAGTGATTGGGAGAGGAACTGCGTGAAGTGGGAAAGCAGACACATCAACAGAAATATCCACAGC
This sequence comes from Amblyopsis rosae, assembly GCA_025399935.1. Taxonomy (NCBI): domain Eukaryota; kingdom Metazoa; phylum Chordata; class Actinopteri; order Percopsiformes; family Amblyopsidae; genus Amblyopsis; species Amblyopsis rosae. Next base: position 4,564 of record JAODTR010044997.1, on the reverse strand, counting down.
GCCAGCAGGAACACACATAAGAGGAAGATGATTCTTAAGGGGGCTTGCTGAGACCCCTCCAGGGGCTTCACTTGAGCCATGTAAGGGCCATAAATTGACATCTCCTCAACGAGCAGCAGGCAACACAAGCAGAGGATGAGGGTGTCCTCGGACAGCTCGTAGCCACGCCACACCATCCCTGTTTTGAGACAGGAGGCTTTGGACCGGTCCTCGTGGAGAAGCAGCAGCAGCGGCTGTCCGGAGACGCCAGACCCCTGGATCGGGCCACCAGTGCCGGCGGCCACCAGGGGTTCATAGCAGGTCCCTGCAGCGTTCCCGAGCGCCATTAAGAGGCGCCGACAGCCAGACCACAAAACCTTCGCGGCTGCTACCCGAGAGAGGTGGCGGAGGGCCAGGAGGAGGGAGCAGTGGGCAGAAAGGCAAACAAGGCGCACAAAGGACCCGGCGAAGACACATGTCCACCCCCAAGCCGACAGGAGAAACTTCCTGTGAAGACGGTGTTATAGGAGATTACACACTCTCACTCCCCACCATTTTAAATGCACAGTTGTACAGCACGCATGCATTGCATAAGAAACCCTTACACAGCCAAACAATCCAAATGAAGGTGGGAATATTTTGTCTTAACTAAGAAAAGCAAATGCAAAATTATTACACATGTAATGTCAGTTATTAATTTTAGAAAACAGTTTCTCACCGGTACAGGAATTGATGTCTGTGGGCAAATATGATGCGTTTGGACACCCAGAAGCTCAGCACTGGTCCAAACAGAACCAGAGCAGATAAAACCAGATGGAACTGATGCTTGACCAGAGTGCTTCCTAAAGGTTTGGCCAGCAGGTTTGTTATAAACACCAGAACTCTGGTGAGTTGTCTAAGGATGATCTTTGCAGGCACTGCCAGCTCTGTAGCCATTTTATGTAGTTTTTCCAAGTTGAAATCTGTCATCAAGGCATTTGATGGGGTTTCTGTGCAAGTAGCCATGTTTGCCCTCTTATTGTTAATCGATAATCCTTTTATGATCCTATTCGTATGCCATGGGTATCTTGCCTCCCCGTGGTGTTCTCTTTCTGTCTGAACACTTCTTATCACGGCCAGGCATGGATTAGAGCACATGGTTAATAAAAATACACCCTCACACACACTACATTCCAGTTTGGGAATATGCCCCATAGCTTATTTTGGAAGAAACACTGACTGCAGTACTCTTACAACAAAAACGAAATAACTAGTTTTTGAAATAGTACAATGACATTTAAATGAATATAACACCTGATGTTGGTAAAAGAAAATTAAGAGTTAATAACAAAAATAATGTAAACTTGTTCTTACAGGCTTTGTTTTACCTACCAGTGTAATAGAACAATGTGTTAATCAGAACTGAGTAACTAAGTCTTATATTACATCCCTTATCATATAAAGTGAATCATTAGTTCCTTGTTTGGCCATTATTTAAAAAAAGCTTCCCCTTTTGGTCTTGCCATTCTTAGTCAGCTGTTGAAGCCAAAACTAATTCAAGTCATTAACTGCTGCCAGTTTGCATTTGACACCAGGATCAGCTGCCATTTTCACAGCTCAGTCTTCAGTAAAGCCCCAGTCTTCCTCACCAAGGCTTACAGAAAAATTGAATATGCCTATATTTATTGTAGCCTATACTGTTCAGGACCAATGACATTCTACCACTTGATTTCTCCTTTTGTGATTTGACTGTTATTATATTATTCTAATTCTTATTTTATCTTATCTTTCAGCTTCTATTCAGCTCCGTCAATTTATAATAGAGCAGCATACATTTGTTTAGAAAAACTATTCCAGGAGGTAATCTTTCTCTGTTGGAATGTCATAGCCAGAAGAGTCACATGCATAAAAGTAATGGTTGGCACTTGTTAGGTCTGTAAAAGAAACCAGGCATATGGATGCAAGGAGAACCTTTATCTAATTTTAGAGCACTTCCTGCATTCCTGTCATTACAATGACCCCTGTAGAAGCTTTGCTATGGCCTTACAGCAGCTAATTGTCAGTTGTCACAAACTGGGCTACTGACACAACTGTTATCTTGAGCATGGATTTAACCTGCTTCAGGCAGAGCAAAGTGGACAAAAATAAGAAGGTATAAGAGATGTTAGATAATTAAAATGCCAAAGCAACTGACAGCAGGCAAATTATAAAAAGTGAGCAGTTGTAACAAGTATAAATATATGGGTATGCATGTCAAGAACCGCAGATTTATATGAGTAGAATCATCTCAGTTTACTCCAATGGACAATTTTTGTTTCACATCAATGGCAGATTGTGGAGCCTCAAAATAGTTCCCGGAAGTTATCCTAAATACTAAACCTATAAATGCTATTTTAAATGTAAATAGGTGAATTTATTGACTACTAATTACCAAAAAATGAAGTTATATATCTGTGTATATATATATATATATATATATATTCAAATTCCCCACCAAGCACTTCCTGGAACTTCTTTCCCATAGGTTTGGCCTCCATTGGTGTAACTCTCTCTTTCCATGGCTCTGCCCCTACAGTACCTGTCTAAAAAGTATCCATGCTGTAACATTAAGTGTTTTATTGTTATTGAGCAGTTTGTTTAGTTAGAACAGCAGTTTTGAGGGTAACATGGGCAAAAAACCAAACCTCAATCATCACATACAGTAATGTGTATCTACGGTATCCATACAACCATAACACACATTCCAATCTTATGAACAGAACATCATTTAACATGGCTCCAGTCCCTGTGAATCACAACAACCCAACATAATTGTGTGTAGATCCCAGGCTATAGGCTATGTAAAAGTTTGTTATAGAGAAAAACAAACAACGTATTTTGTAATTTTGCTTTGATCAAAAGCATTAACAGGGACTACCAATAACGTCCCATAACGCCATTTAATTATAATAGGAAAAGGTAAAACTGATCTCAAATCAGCAGCACTCAGACTACTTGTGAATACCCTCACTAACAATACAATTCAAATATTATACAGAATTTACACAGAATTATTAACATCTGAAGTTTATCCCTGCAATATCTAAAATTACTACCAACACTAATCGGGTAGTTGTCTTAACCCTCTCAAAGCACCTTGAAATATGAATATACAATTTAGAAATACCTCTGTCTATTTAACTGCGTATTAAGCAAGGCCTTTGTACTTTTGGACTTCCATACATTTAGCATGAAGCGTTTTAGGCCAAATTCAACAGCTTTGGCCTATTAATCTCACACATGAAAGTGAACCAAATCTCCACATTACTCTCCAGTCCCGACACACAAGGATATAACGCCCTTCCAATTACCACCACAACCACGCTATTATCATCATCATAATAATTATCAACATCCAGCATTGAAGAAGATATTAAAGTCTCTCTCTCTCGTGTTTGCTGGGCTAATGGTCTTCCTGTGTTAAGGCCAGCCTTCTCCCATCTGCGGTGACGTCACTCCCCAGTAACATCTTATTTATCCTGCTGGGGTGTGTCAGCCAGCAGTCTCTCTCTATCCCTCCCTCTCTCCTCCTCCAGGGGATGGGTCTGTCTGTGCTCCCACATGCGCACTGCTCCATCCCACTGCAGGGAAATGAAAACATTTAAAGGTTAGTTATTCTCGAACGTTTGCTATCTCCCAGTTCAAATGAAAACAAATTCCCTCAAACTCCCCCACACACTGAAACGCACCGCGAAAAGCCAAACGGTACTGTTTTTGTGAACGTGTGTTCAACACTTTGTCTATGTTCCTATATACAGAGCCAGGGCTGTGTAGAAGCACAAATAGAAAGCTAAGATAGCAAAATGCGAGGAGACATTTGCTTAATTTGACAAAGTATATTAGCTTACAATTAGCTTGCAATAGCTGACTTGACTGAATCAAAAAAAATTTTTTTAACAACAAAAAAAACCCTCCACACCTTAGTTTAATTACATTTGTACATACCATTTTAAGTAGATATAGGCCCCTCTTTTGAGTGCATCAGCTTTTTAATATTGCCTTTAGCTAACGTGATTATTAATAATATCATTAAATGTAATGTCAACTCACAGAGCTGCTGACAATGTTGTCCTGGAACGGGTGCCAACTGACATCCCTCACACAGGCGCCATGGCCTGACAGTCTGGTCACCACGGCGCCCGTTAGTACGTCATAAACTGGACGGACACACAAACACGCACAGGAATTTTAAAAAGGGCCCGTGAACCCAGCCAGTTGTTTGAAATAACTTGTTAAGACTCTTCTAAAGATCGGCAATGTCAGTTTATAATCTGACTCAACCATTTGGTTCCTTCACTGTTATACAGCCAATTATTAATAGTTATTAATAATATTAATTAAATAGCTGTCAGGGTTTACAGACATTTAACTAATGTATCAAGGCTCCAATTGCAGGTGATTCACACAGTGTTTTTTTTTATTAACTACTACAGTGGCTATACACTGCAGTATGTTACATATGGGCTGAAAAAGGAACTACACGTCATCCATCCACCTTCTCCCGCTTATCTGGAGTCGGGTCGCGGGGGCAGCAGCTCCAGCAAGGGACCCCAAACTTCCCTTTCCC
>JAODTR010044986.1:2500-19069 GCA_025399935.1 Amblyopsis rosae | reverse complement strand
AAAGCGCAGCCCTGGCGGAGACCAACCCCCACCTGAAACGAGTCCGATTTACTGCCGAGAATCCGAACACAGCTCTCACTTTGGATATACAGGGATTGGATTGCCCTTAAAAGGGACCCCCTCACCCCATACTTGAATTATAATACACGTCTATGTTATCTAACCTGTAAATTTTACCATACTAATAGTAACAGCTTTAAAAAAAAAAGAGCTGCTCCAGCCACAGAAGGCTCATAACGTACCATGTTCGCAGCACTTCAAATGGGCAGGGCGCGTGTTCTCCATGCCATCTTTGGTCATGTTAACGTGCTTCTCATTTGTGCCAGTCTGTGTTGTCTTCAACAGTTCCACTGAAGTGCTCGAGGAGGAGCCTGTGTCTCTCTGTGCTTCCAACTGTGGCGTCTTTCCCTCAGAGAACTCCTCCACCTCCTGTTTCGGTATGCAGGGGTGCTCCGGCATTTGGACATTCGGGCTCGTGTCGGTTTGCATGAGAAATAGGCCTCTGCCGCCGTCGAACCTCTGGGAGGAGCGCGAGCTGGAGGGGAACTGCTTCCTGTTCAGGACCTGGACAATGCTTTGGTACGCCTCCTGGTCCTGGAGCAGATCGTTCAGGATGCACACCGGGGACTTGCTGGTGCTGCTGATGGTCTTGCCGATGCGTTTCAAGTGTCCCCTCGCGTGATTGGAGAGGCCTGTTTTGGTATCAAACCAGCCCCAACACAGGGGACATGTGTGTGTCCCCTGTGATTCAGGCTTGTCAGCTGAAACACAAGTACAGGACCAGATCAGTGAACTCAGCTGCATGTGAAACGCTAAGACTCTACAAAGTAGTGCCTTATTAACAGTGTTGGGCAGTAGCTAGTTACTGTAATATTTTTTACTTTATTACAAAAACTAGTAGTGTAACTAATTACCATTTCCAAAACAGTAATAATATTACAATTACTAATCCAAGTAATGCTGCATTACAAGAATGAGATTTGTGGTCCTAGCAAACTTATAGGTTAATTGAACCAGCCTATCCAATCATCTTGGTTTGAGAGGCTGCAATGTTTTCACTTTGGCTGTTTGTTGACTCCTAAGGTTAATTATTGTTCCAATAGTGAGGAAAATGAGCTGGTCGTTTTTCGGAAGAGGCGAGGCAGGGTAGTTATTGTGAAAGTAATAAGGTAACTAGTAATGTAACTAAAAACCTTTAATACCCAGTAATAAGTAGAGTAATATTACTTTTTGAAGGAGTAATGAGTAAATAGTAATGTATTACTATTCCTGAGTAACTTGTCCAACACTGCTCAGCTGAGATGTAAATATTTAATCACTCCTTTCAATTTCCTGAGGATGTGTCTGAATTTATTTCTTACACTGAACATTAAGCTGTGTCAAAATCACGGTGGAATGTTAATATTAGGCATAACATCATCAAGACAGCGTAAACTATAGTGTATAGATAAACGGATACAAATACACAAAAGGTGAAAGGTATAATCAGCAACTGTAAGCTAACAAAATGTGTCACATTCAGCAAATATCTTCCTCGCAGTCCGCTAGCTGCCCATTCTGTGCGCTGGAAAAATAATATGGTGTTTCTACACGGCCCTGACTCCATATATAGGAATGTAAACAAAGTGGCGAACACCGCTAGCAACAACAAAGCCGTAGCACTACGCTTTGCTTCACAATGCGTTTCAATGTGTGAGGCGGCGCTGCGGATGGATATTGTTTTGATTTGGGCTCGAAGTTAGCAAGCGTTTGAGAACAAGTAACCCTGCCTTGACTAGGATAACAACAATAATCACCTTTTTTCAGCCTGCGGACTGCTGAGGAGACTCTCCTGCGGATGCGCGGCTGGCTGTCCTGCAGAGCAACTTGCTCCGGAGACACCATGTGCCGCGCGTTGTAACTCAGCCCGACGCGGTGCAGGTGTCCTCGCACGTGATTGGACAGACCCACGCCGGATTCAAACAGGGCAGGGCAGTAGGGACAGGCCTTGTTGTGTTCCACGCCCGACGCACACGTTGATGCAAGGTCCAATGGTTTGCTTTTGGGCATCGAGGGCACATCTTCACACACGGCGGCTTCCATGTGTTCCTCTTTGATTATGAGCTGCGTTATGTCACTGCAATCGTCGTCCCCGTCGTCACCGTCTTCCGCAAGATGGCCGACAGGTGTGATTTTCTCCTTGGGAGAATAGACTTGCTGCTGTACGGAGCACATCTGGCTGCGTGGCTTTTTCTCATTCTCACAAACATCCCAGGTGTGGGTTTCACTGGTGTGGTCGCTGTGGTCTTCAGGAATGGCGTCTTTCCTAAGTCTTTGGTTAATTGGTAAGACCGTGTGACTGACCTTGACAATATCTGAGGGTATTGTAGACGGAGACAGTTTAGTAGATAACTCCAGTGAGTCGCTTTTGTATGTGTGATTTACTTTAGCAGCATCCTGTGTTGGAAGAACATCAATGTCTGAAGGGCAGCTTGACTGTTTTGCTTTGTGTTCACAGCTTTGATAGTATTTCTCTGCTGCCAAATCCACTTTTTGCTCCTGTAGCAGAGATAGTATGCCGTGCTTGTCAATCTTCCACAAAGATGGCGGAGTGTTTTCTCCGCAGCCACTTTGGCACTTGAACTTTGACAAATTTAAACTTTCGCATGAATGCTTTGTACTAAAATTTTTTGTGTAAAGGTCCAAATGATTACTGGACCAAGCGGCTAAGTCATCCCTTTCACAGAAATCAGACGGTTTGTAACGTGAATCTTTACACAGCTCAGTATCCATTAAGTTACCAAGTAATGGGTCAGACATCTTGTTTAAAACTGTCCTTTTACAATCGGCGTAACGCGATTCATGTTCACAATTCATTTCAAATATGCGTTTGTCTCGGCTTGTAAAAGCTTTACCCTTAGGCTCTGCAAAGTCTGCTTCTTCCATGTCACTGCTGAGACTTCTCCAGTACTTTGGCTTGCGTGGGTTTAGGCGCGCTTCATACACCTGTTTGCTCTGCGTGATGTAGTCACACTTCTCGCAATGGCGCTTTGCCTTTTCGCTCATTTTCGCCTGCCGGACAAACGTTTTAGGGAAATTACAACCAATGACACTCTGAGGACATGGCGATCTGATATTACCATTTTCATGTTCAAGTTCTTGAAGACTTCTGATTTCCTCCATAAGCTTTTCTAGCCTCTCCTGGTGTATAATGATATGCCTCATGAGGGAGCTGCTATCAAAGAATAGACACCCACACTCCCTGCATATAAAAGGCTGTGAAACATTCGTGTAGTTCACCTGATTATGCCTGTCTAAATGATACATCATATGTCTATGTAAATGCCCTTCGCTCTGGAAATTAACTTTGCATGTTGCGCACGGAAAGACCAGCGGGCCGTGCTCTGGCTTTTCCAGCTTCAGCTGCTCAGGTTTTGGGCTAACGCTAGCTTCATCTTCAGGGTCATTTTCCTCATTAAAAGAGTTTGCCACTGCACTATTAATAAGTTGCTGAGTGTCTAAAGGGGTGCTGCTGGATTGCTCTTCGAACGCCTCAGCAGAATATTTAAAATCTGATTGGCTACCCAAAGAACTGTAGTGTTTGCTCGGGTAATAGAAGCTGCTCTGTAATAATGCAGCCCCTTCTTGGCCTAGCTCCAGTGTATGTACACGATGCTTCCTCTTTCTTTGGCTCATTAGGTGAGGAAATAGTCTGGTCTTCTTATCCACCCGTTTGCTAACAGCTTCGCCGTTCCACAGAGAGCGATTCGGCTCCTGAATACAATACCACCCGATTGCTCCGGTGTCGTCGTCGTCGCCGCCGGAGGAGCTCGTCGACAACTCTGCCACGTCCAAGCCCTGCGGACCGCTTGTTTTTATTGCCTTGTTTATCAAGGGCCGGCTGACGCTCGTTTGGTCTGAACTGCCGTTGCAACCCGACAGCGCGGAAGGGGCCGGTTTAAACTCATCCTGCTCAGAGCCAGACAGTGGCGCGCTGGCGCCTGGCTGCGCGGCCAGTGTTTGTAGGACACTTCCCGCTGGGTGCTTCCGAGCGTCTGATTGGAGCTCACCGGGTGGTGGTAACACCTGAGGGCACGCATCCCTCTCTGGTCGCCGCGCGGTATCCGGGACACAGTTGGCTAAAGCGTTGCCTTTGTTCAGGACACGGTGTACCTCTGAGTTTGGGTGTGAACCAGGTCCATTAACAAGTGCTCCTGAAGGCAATGAATTGCCGGCGTGAGGAACAGCGGGGACACTGCAGTATACAAATGGATTCGGCTGTGCTCCACTTAAAGGGTTTTGGTGTTCGTCAGGATAGAGCCGCGGCATTGTTCTTCGGGGAGGATGTGTGACTCTGTAATGGCTCATGAGTGGGACCTGTGCCGTCAGAAAGCAAGTCTTTGCCCTCTTGTGCCTTTGGCTTCAGAGCAGACATGCTGTAGCAGCGGTACGTTCTGGAAAGAAACACACATAAGGGGAAAGTCATTTGTCAAGCTTATCATTCTAAATCTGGGCTAAACCTAGGGCTGCCAATGGAGGATGGTGGAGAAATATTTCAGAAATGTGGGTTTTATGGGCTGCATAATTTGCTGCTTATATATTTTTATGCCGTGAAGGTGTGCTATTAAAATGGCAAGAGGGGCCTGCAAACTATGAATCACTTATTTTTGTGATATGATGATTTTCATCTCAGAAAGTTTGAAAATAACTGTTTTAATTTATGGCAGTGCGTAAGATTCAGAAATACACACAATACGTATAATATATACACACAGGTGCATATACATAAACCGTTTAAATGACTACATAAAGCAATGGCCCATAACCAGTGCAATAAAATATAGCACTATTTCCTTATACGGGTCTGACAACACGCGGCCATTAAATCGTAGTTGTATTCCCACTGCTCTGCAAAATGAGAGTGGTGGTTGTTCAGAGCTGCATTATGATTTCCCCAACACCCTTTTTTGCCACCTCTGTTCACAACAAACCCTGCTGTTAGCCCTGAATACCCTGGCGAGGAGGCTTAATTATGTGAACACACCTCTAGGGCCCCAACCTTCCTGCGACCGCCCCTCCCTAATGTTCTCAGTCGGCTGCTAAAATTGACCAGTTTCCCTGGGACCAAAGTACGCTTCCAATGAGATCATATTATGTCTTATCACTCTGTGATGGTGCCACACCCGGGCTGCTGCTGCTTCCCTCCTGACAAATTGGTGGGCGGACGCCCAACGACGCGCTAACAGAACACACACACACACACACACACACACACACACACACACACACACACACACACTGAAGTGTACAGTATGTGCTCAAAGGCCCGTTCATGCACACACTCACAAACATGCACCCAAACACATATACACACACACACTCACACGCACCCAAACACACACAAACATGCACCCAAACACACACACAAACGTACTCAAACACACACACTCAAACACACACACACGCACCCAAACAGACACACACACGCCCAAACACACACAAACATGCACCCAAACCCAAACACACGTACCCAAACACGCACGCGCACCTAAACACACATATACTGTACAAACACGCAAACATGCACCCAAACACACTCACATACAAACACACACAAACTCACCCTACCATGCACACAAACGCACACACGCACACACAATTCACTGAGGGAAGGTTGGATAATAGATGCATGAAATTATTGTCTCAAACAACCTAATTTGAAATTATTTGTTTGTAAGTAGCTTGAGCAAGTGACGTTTTGCAGTGCAACATGTGCATCTTGTGCGACTCGGTGTGGTTTACAGTGTGTCCGGGGTTAAATCAGTCTAAAACGCAGGCTCTGGATTTGACATCCAGAGTTGGTCGCTCACCACAGGAAGCCATGTTGCTAACGAAGTGGTAAATTCAGTGTTAATGAGTGGCTTCACTGTTACCACCTCTGAGGTAAAACCTTCCGAGATCCACGCTCGCTCCATCTGTTGTGGTGTTAGGGGGGGGGTTCGAAGGCAGAACAGACGCTTCACATTTAAAGCAAACTTCAGTGCTACCCCCAGAACAGCAGGGTGGCAAAGCCATCAAAATATCTCGGCTCGAAATTTACAAGCCTCATTAGCAGCCAACTCACACAACCTGGGTATGTGTATAATGAACAGGGTTCAAGAGATATGCAATTTTCCAAAAAACATGCTGCTATTTACTTCATTTAGTCGATGTTAAAAGGGCATCTTTGCCCTGCCTGAAGATATTTACATTTAATACATTTAAGCTTTACGTACAGATCGATCCGTTATAAGCCATTATTAACCCTGCCTATATTTTCCCCAGGAGGGGGAGAAATTACTGCATCAGAAAGCTTAGTGAAAAAGCTTGTGTGCTATTGAGCAAGACAGAGCTTTCTGTAACACTTCTTATGTGGAGAGAGAACTTTTGCATTCTTCCTTTTCATTTTTTATCTTTCAGCACCTGCTGTAACACTCTTATTGCACCTCATCTTGAGGTTACCACAGAAAAAACAGCTAGGTGATAATTGCATATTATCATAATTATTCTGTGGTCCCTATAGTTAAACCCATATTTCCCCAAACATAACTATGCTCCTCTTCTCTGATCTGTCGCTCTCTACTGTGCATCACTGGATTAAATAAAAGAAAAAGGTTTAAAACAAATTCATTTATGGTGATATTCAGTCTGTTTCCATCTTGGTGCCACCCAGTGCAAATGGCATGTGTTAACAGCCTTCACTTAAGTCTAGAGATCATCAAGATCCGCTTGATTGACAGGAGAGGTGTTTTGATTGACATGCATGACGATCAACTACATAACTCAATGACCAAGTCGTATGTTATTTAAATTTAAATCTGTTTAAATAAGTAGGCTACAGTTACTGCTTAAACTAAAAAGAAAGTTCAAAATAAGTAAATAAAGCTATTTCAAAATGTAAAATATTGTGAGTGACATTACTGACAGCCAATAAAATCTACTACCCCACTTCCTGATAGCGTTGATACGCTTACAGGGGTATATACTGTATTTATGTATCAGATGTTCAGCACGAGTTGCTCCTGTGATGTAGTGCTAATGGACGGAAGAGGCTGAGACTACAGTAGACCCAACTGGGACCAGTCATCTAGACTATTTGAACTGCTGGAGCTGTCTATATGGATCAACAGCCAGCCTCAGTCTTTAGACACATTTGCCGGAGAACTGTCTTAACAGGGAAAGTAGGTATGTGTGTGTGTGGGGGGGGGGGGGGTGCACACATGATACAAATCTCAAGTACCGCTCTCTACACAACTTCCTCACATAATGGGATCTATTGATTCATTGGACACAATGTGAATTTGTGAAGGGTGCTCTCTAGTGGGTGGATATCAAAGCACGGCTCCCAACAAACAAACAGAGATTCGTCTTGATGCTTCAGAAAATCCCACGTTGAACCTGTTCTCTCGACGCCGTGCTGGAACAACAACGGCTCCGTTCACTTTGACTGTACAGGTCCTACGACCATAGTTAGCCCCACACTGCTAACACAGGAGCTGTGAAAGCTAGCAAACGTGAAACAAAGCTAATATTTATGGTCTTCACACCCAAAAAACGTTGTCAAGGAAACATGCTCAGTTACATTTAGTAAGAGTAGCTAGGTAATAGCAATATAGTAAGAATTATATTATATGGCAATTCAATTGAATGCTATGTTCAAGTGAACTGAATGCTACAGTACATTCAGATGAGCAGAATCCACCCCGCCAATAGGTCAAATGTACAACATATGTACTGTAACGTATGTACTGTCTGTAACTTTATTTTACAGAATAGATCACAATTAATCGTTTCATTTAACACTCAACATTTTCTTCCATGTTTGCCCAGGAAAAGAATTGAGTGGGCAGTTCCCCGATACGTCTTTGCTAGGATTACATCTTCTTTTATCCCCCTGAATTCTCGTCACCCAAAGGTCATTTCCATAATAATGGTCTCCATTCTCCCTAATGGGATTTTGGCTGTGATTATGTGTGCGTGTGTCTTCAGCAGACACTATCAGCCTTGTCATCCTGAATTGTGCAAATGTAATTACATAAAGCCTTTGATAACTAAGCAATGTAATTTACTGCTTGAATAAGCATACACACTGAATGTATTTGATTCAAATTATTTTCACTTTTCTTGCATGCATGCACACATATATACACACACACACACACACATATATACATATATACACACACACATACATATATATATATACACACACATACATATATATACACACATACATATATATATATATATATATATATATATACATACACACACACACACACAGTATATTGTGTGTTTATTTTATAGTAAAAGCAAACTGAATTGATTAAACTGAATTAATTGATTAAACTAAATGAATTCATTACTTTAATGAATCAGCAAGAAATTATGTAAATGCGATTCTGTAACATGCAAACTACTCAAACAACTATAAGATACACGTACAGTACATACAAGCACGCACACACTCACACACAACAGGAACATTTAAGTTAAATTAGATACATTAGTCAAACTAGTGCCTACAACCTCAGCAAGAGACTATTTGAACGTGCCCTAAAGCAACATGCCACGTTTCGACAGGGCTTATCACTAGCAGTTAATAACAGAAAGTCTTACAGAAAAACCCACCCATCACAACAGCTGCTCTCACCTCCGAGCCTATAGTAGAAGGAATGAATGAAATGGCTGTGATGGTAGATTTAGCGTCGGCGGGAAAGGGGAAAAAAAGGAAAAAGAGAAAAGTTGAGACGAGAACACTGGAAGTGATAAAAGGGGACATGGAACAAGTGACAGTTGAGTTAAGACAGAAGTCATGTTCAATAGCAGGTAGAAACATCAAACGGTGGGTTCACAGGAAGCCCTGTGCAACGCGGTATTGAAGGAGGATTTTCTGTTGCGCGGAGCAGATTACGCCTCTTCGAGTTGCTGACACGGCCTCATTTGCTGCCCGTAGCATGAGCGGGGGGATTAAATGATATAAACTTAGAAGCTTTAAACAATACCTTTTCAAAATTAAACAGATTAAGAAAGTGATGTCTGATGGGGGCTTTCCCAAGGCTTTGTTACTTTTAAACAGATTTTAGGAATTGTGGGGCAGGGTGGTGGGGGTACGGGAGGCGAGAAAGACTTTCTCAGGCATGTGACCGCTAATGAGGCTCGCTCCCATTGAGGGGTATCGCGGGTAAGCGAGGGCCGCTGAGCAGGTGGCTGTCACAAACATATCTGCTCTGTTTAATAAACATCATATCTGCTCTGTTTAGATGATGCGCCCACGTCGCCAAACACCGACGGCAACACAAGCCGAATTGTCGCCAGCAGCGCAATCCACTTACAAGCCTGCTTCTGGCAAGCTGCGCCATGCGAACGCGCGCCTTTTTGAAATGGCACAATTCCATTTCCTTCGTCACAACATGCATGGGTCGTGCAATTGATTGACATAACCTCCAATCTCTTCTTATCTATGCTGTGAAGTAGCAGCGATTGGGAGGCGGGACTTTTTTTTTTTTGTTTTTTTGTGCTGGCCGATCAGATTACTTTTATTAAATGTTGTCATTGCCATATAACACGCTGTGCAAAAATACACCGCTGCTATTAGGCGTAATCGGATGCGCTGCTCTTTGGTATGGCGGGGAGAGAAAAAGCTGCCAACTTTGTTCCAGCTCCTTTGCCGTAGACATGTGACCAATCAGATGAAAAGCCCGTCGGTGTCAAGCGTCTTCAGATTGAGGACGGGCTCCACACTGCCGACAAGACATCAATGCGCTTACATTTGGAGAGACTGCATGTCAAGCATCGCAGGTGCTGGGATGAAGTCTCATTACCTTTCTTTAAAAATCTAATAGGAATCAGCTCCATCTCCCTCACACTCAGCAGGTTTGCAAGGTGAACAGGCCCTTCACTCTACATGGCAACCAAAGACCCAGCTGATCCCTCTGTAGTCACGGTCACATCTATTATTAGACCCCACAACAACAAGGTGAATCTGCAGGAAATTGATTATTTATGTCATTAAGACGGTTTGACTAAACTTGAGTTTGCACTAGTGGCAAACAAGCCAACAACTTGTACATTTCGCTTGTGTCGCAAGCTGACAACATTCGGATGCCTTTACCGTCACGATATGTCGATAATGAACAGGTGAGCTTGCTCATGGGAGCAGGGCGGGAGAGTCTTCTCTGTCCAAAAACAAGAATAATAAAAAAAAATTTTAAAAAGGCAAAGAGGTAGGCAAACAAAAGCTTGTTTGTCATAATGTAACTCCAGAAATCGAAACACTGGACAGCTCGGTCATACCAGCTATGACAGCAGTGGGATTCCCTCATTTCATTCCCCGAGGTCCACACAAACACACGCAATCACACACACAGGCACACGCACTCCCCCCCCCCACACACACACACACACAGGCATACACACTCCCACACAATCACACACAATCAAACACACAGGCATACACACTCCCACACCCACACACACACAGGCACACAGACTCCCACACACACACACACACACAAGCGCGCTCACACAGGCACACAAACAAGCGCACGCACACACACACACACACACACACGCGCGTGCATGTGAGGTGATTATTCAGCGCCGCCTCGTCAATTGTACCCCTTCAACTTGGACCAGCGGTGTTGCCCCGCGTGGACTGGCTGCACCAGTCATTAGCACGCGAGGGCCACTCTATCTGCTGCGGGCCCAAATAAATCAAAGGGTAGGCCAGGCAAGAGAAGGGGGCAAATATTTCCTCAATAACCCCGGAGAGACTCCATGGAGAGATGCAAATTGCCTCCCAGGAGAGCCTGGGGGAATCGGGGAATGTGAGTGAAGAAGCTAGCTAGGAGGCAACTGAAAGCTAATGAGCATAATTTTAAATGTATACAAGGGGAGAGGGAAGACCTCTCTTTTCACTCCAAATAATACGACCTTATCAATGGAGGGGGGCTGTACCGTGGGGTGGGGGGGTGACGTCTAACCCCCACCCAGCCACTGATCACACGTACGGGGGGGTGGGGTACCACTCCTACCCACTTGCACCTTGTAAGTGTCTGCATTATTCAATGCGGGCCGGGCCGGGCCGCGGTCATTAGCCCAGCGGGAGGCCAGCTCGTGCCTCGGGGGTTCTAAGGAGATTTTAAAAAGCGCTCAGTCTGCACATCAAAACAAATCGGCCCGATTCAAAGGGGGTTCAAAAGAGTGTTTTGAAAGAGAAACGGGATCTCCCATTGTTTCTCATCTAAGCTTTGGTTATTGTTATCGTATAGGTGCTTCATAAATGCTAGACACCTGTGATTAGGTTGCTTTCGTAATCACAGTCTGCGATAAGAGGATTATTTGTTGTTATCGGGCTGTGATAAAGGATTATATAGAATGTGAATAGAATAGTATGTCTCGTGTAATTGACATTTTAACACATTGACTTCCTATATAGTACCTTCATTATAAGTGGATCAGAGTCTAGAATTTGCATTATAATAACATTTTGTGACCACATCGAGACTGTAATTTAAACTCCCTACCTTTAACATACGCCATAAAATTGCCACACACACACACGATATGCATTCCACACACACAGTGATTTCTTAACAAGCAAGCGACTACTGTAGCTGCTGCAGCAACTTATTAATGCATTTATGCTTTACCTTGAAGGAATAATCAAATCACATTATGAATATATTTCACCCTGACGTTCTCTTTCACCTGAAACTGACAGGCAGAATGGCATACGTAAACCAATAAATACATTTTTATTTGAAATGTGTAAAGATAACTGTAACGTAGCCTATGCATTTGATCTTAAATATGTTTTTGTATGCATTTATTCAGTCAGGTATTAGTATTTTTATCAAATGTGCCTTTGCTGTTCATTGTTGTTTATATGTTCATATTTTGTACGCTGCCTGATATCTGCAAGCAATGGCCTACTTCTTTTTGGTAGTTGTGGTTCCAACATTTGAGCAGCACCTGCTTAGAACAGGTAACACGTCCCAATTCCTAATATCGCCAACAGATGGCGCTTGCAGCCACCTTTATTTAGAGAAATAACACTCGGCTACCCACAAATGAGAACCGCCTCCTAATGTGACGAAACCAGCAGATGTAACTTACTCGCCACTGCTTAACCACAACGCTCATAACCTTACGCAGAGATTAGTGATACGGTTAGCACTTTATATTTCAGTGCATAAAACATGTCAAGTGCAGCGATGCCTGTTAACATCACACAACGTAATGAAAGATGTCTGTAAGGGCCTTAACACCCTGGCAACCCGAAGTGGAAAAGTCTGAACGCAACGCAACAATTCTGACAAATGACTCCGACGCAGAAGATGAAAGGATGTGCCTGAACTCTCATCTTGAAGGTCATTTTTCAGGGTGCAGCAAGCTGATTGGCTGAGGGCTTGCCTGCCGACAGATCAAGGTTAATCCGTCTGCAACTTCCAGCACCCCACACTCCAAATTTCATTCAGCACATGTACAATAAGCACATCATCAGCATAACCGCAGCTAACCTGTGCCCGGGTGGTGAAATCTCTGAAATATCACAACCCACACTGAGAATAACCAAAACTCACTATGAACATACATCATCAAAATTCTTAACCCCATATCCTTGAATCTAGATTCAGCTCATATAATAACAGGGTGTGTATACTAGTTCAGCTGAGCATTTTCTATTGTTAGACGCCATCTATTATGGTCACAAGAGCCAGTTTGTCTTTTAACTACCCTTCCTAGGGGTGCAGCCTTAGCGTATGAGTGATCATATTCTGCCCCTTAGTGGAGGAAACAGTCAATAACCTACACATGAGGACAGAGGTCTGATCTGAAGAGATTGAGTTAAAGGCCAAGTGTTTGGACGCCTGGTGCTTGTAGCTTAACACATCATTCAGCACCATTCAGTGAGTTCTGGGGATCGCTGGGGCACAGCAACCTCACCTGTCAACGCTGATTGAAGACTTAAGTAGAGAAAGCTTGTCGTCTTAAATCGGATTCCCTTTCAGGAATTCACTTTAAGACACTGCCACAACTCAATGCAGAAGCTCCGTGTACAAATCTCCTGTATGCTAATCCTGTAGCTATAGGCGCATGCGAAATATGTCAACATATTGTACTAAAATAGCAAGATGAGAGATTATTGAAAAACATTGATGTAGCTGCCATATTGATAAAATATACATAGTTATACACGTATAAAGCCGCATGTTCAGAATCAAGGAATCCACCCACAAATCCCAGGAACATGTCATCGTATAAGGTGCGGAGATATGAGATCGCTGTCTCATCTCTTACATAAAAACAAAATTGCCGTTTCGTGGTGTGAAATGCTGAAGGTTAAAAGGTCCACTCACTGTTTATGTTTGTAAGCAAAGCTGTGAGTGTGTGTAGAGGGAGGGCTGGAGAATGGTGAGCGCCTGTAGGAGCACGTGCACGTGGCACAAGGAGCGTGCACGCTGACTTTGAAACCAACACAACATCGCACACACAAGCTGGCAGTGTGACGCATGGCATCTTTCAGAAAGGCTGCTCCATTGTGATGTATTAGTTCTGCTACGGTACATCACTTTCTATGTCATTGTTGATGATTTATTTTAAAAATATGTCTCTTAAAATTGGCCAGGCTCCCTGAGACTGTTTAGTAAATTCTATTGATTTAAAAATGATAGGATTTATTAAATACAATGTACATTCAGTACAATGTAATAAATACTACTTGGCATTCGTTTGACACGCTGCTACATTTTCATGCATTTTCTCCACGACATCGCTTTACGTCATTATTGATGATTTCTTAAAAATATGTATCTTAAAATTGGCAAGGCTCCACGAGACTCAATCAATACAATAAATTGTATTGATTGAAATATTATATAATTTATGAATACAATATACATACAGTACAATTTAATAAATACTACCTGGCATTTGATATACAGAAAAATATTGACACTGGAAGATAATCAGGGTTCCAACAGGGAGCGCGTCACTCGCTACAACCTGTCAAGTGCAGCAGTTGAAGCATGTGTAACTGACATTTCAGATTTAATTTGACTGGAATTCACACCCAGCTATAGTTTTGGAACATTTCACACATTTGAGATACAGTTTCAGGTGTTAGGACGCTATGTAGACAGACATACAAGTTTGCCTCTGATTCATAACACCTCCTCAGACTGATATGACCACATTTCTGATGTTGCGCTGCTACAATAACTGGAATAATAAAATAGTAAATATTACACAAATACTATTCCTTAGAGCACAATGAACATTCGACTGAACTTGAGAGCAATTCAAACTGTAACTTAACAAAATAGCATGATACAGTTTACTGTACGACAATCACAGTAAGTCATATAGTAATATATGATTGAACAGGAGAGAATGTACTCACCATTCTATTTTAAATACAGTTTCCCACACATGATACTTTGGTAATCCACCTGAAGAAAAATAAAAGGTTTAAAGAGAAACCTTTATGCTTTGTATATTTTATGCAAGATATATTTATACATGCTCTGCATTGCACCGTTGATAAATTAGGTGTGCTCGTTACAAATATATTGGTTTATTATTAGGCTAAATGTCAAGAATATAGCAAATCCTTGACATATTAAAATGTATTCTAAGAATTGCATTGCTGAATAGGATGGTAAAGTCAAAAGGCATACATTTGAAAAACAAAGTTCAGTCAACATATCAATGACCACAAACAATTTGGACACTGGAAAGTTTCCAATTAGCATAACCTGCTCATCTCTAAAAACAGTTAAAGCCTGACTCCAGAGAAAACATTAAAGGTGCCTTATACAGTATGATATACAGTAGCACACAGATATAGTCTATGTAAAAATGTGAAGGATTAACGGCGTACATTGCCGGGCAGACTGCCGTGCATGTTAATGTGTGCGTGTGTGTCTGTGTGTGCGCACCCATGAAACATTTAGTTTGGTTTGAGATGCTGGTGCTCCAGTGTGACATCTAGTGGCAGAAAGTCACATTACACCACTCAAAGCCTAATCAAAGTGAAGCTACACAATAATATGCAGTACACATTGTATAAAAATGACCCACCTCCCAGCAATGCTGTTCTCAACGTGGAACAACAAGCAGCTGATTGCCCTTTAAAGCTGGTGGTCTAAATGGGTGAGAATCACCATTCAGCACAACTCCCCACACAAAGACGCTGCCCTTATTTCTTTGCCGCCGATGAGCTTCCAAGGGGCCGCTGTGCTCCTGGTAGACCCACCCGATCACTAAAATACCTCATGTCTCTGCAGCTGCTTCGCAGCCGAGTTGCTAATTTGGGGCAGTATACTCCCATTTAAGCACCCCCAGGTGTGTTCATTTATGTCTGTGTAAGCAGCCTGCCACGCAGAGTAGTGTTATGCTATGCCAAGCATTCAGAGTCTTGAGGCGTCTTGGTTAAAATATTTGACCTTGTCAAGTGACACATAATCAATTTGCGGATAACTTTGCCGAGTGATTTATGTAGTCCAGAAAACTCTCTCTCTCTCTGGTATACTGTATCTTTCTACTATATTCCTACTTCTTGAATGCCTACTACGTGTATATCGACTTTAGGCAGAGATGCACAACAATATACAGGCTAAAATTGTCTTAGGTAACATATTTGGAGGCCAACGACTATGACCAGAAAATAAAATAAACATTTATCTAGAAACTAACATAGCTATATTCCAGGTCCATAAGTACACAGGTATTCATTTTTAAATTTTGCCTTTCCTATACATGTTACATGCTTTTATCCACATCAACTGCATTTTGGATTACTGAAAAGAAATTTAGCCTCCCGATCTCACAAGCTTCGGTTTGACTTCGCTGCTTCAAATCCTTGCGACTCGAGTCAGAGCAACAACTGAACTGACTAACCAGCGTCGTACTGATAGATATCTACGGGCAAGGTTTTGGTGTGACGTCAGCGAAAGCTACTAATACTGCGTTCCAGACAACTCGGAAGTAGTTCGTACTTGTGAACTCGGGGCAGATCCGACTACCCCGAGTTCCCAGTTTGATGATAACAATGGCGGCATCCCCTGGAGGCTCATTATGTGCAATGCCATCATCTAAAATGCAATGTAAAGTATATTTGCCTGTATTTAATGAAAATACTACACGCTAACATATAGGAAAATCTGTTATATATGTATGTCGATGTAAAAATGGCCAATGTCGACAATGTTATTTTGTGTTTTTTTCGGTCAGCCATGTTTTTTGTTTACGTTTAGCATCGTGCATCTGGCTTTAAGGTCGAAAATCGGAAATTTCAACCGGGAAATATCCGACCTGCGTGTTGTCTGGAATGCAGCATTAGATGGACGTGTGTCTAATTAAGAAACCATGTGGCGTGTCAGGTTAGAATATATTCAGAACCTCTGTTTTCACTGTTGCCGTGTAGATATAGAGATCGTCACCCTGTGCACGCTGTGGCGTCCTGGAGGACACACAGAGGCCAGCATGGCATGGTATGGGAGCAACGCTATCTATCAGCCAGGTGCCTTAATCAGTGGAGGAGCC
>JAODTR010044975.1:0-19076 GCA_025399935.1 Amblyopsis rosae | reverse complement strand
CTCCCCTCCCAGTTAAATGAAACAGCCAAGCAGTTAATGGAGATGGACAAGCTGACGCCAACGCCCGTCCCAGGCCCGAGTACGGAGCCCGCACCTTTAGGGCCCTGCTCGCCTGGCCCCTCCCCCGGCCCCTCCCCATCCAATGGGAACGGGGCGGGCCACAGGCGTAGCGAGGGGAAGAAGAATGCCAAGAAGCGTCACTCGTTCACTGCGCTGTCGGTCAGTCAGCGGGCTGCCCAGCTCAACAACAGACACAGCATGGAGATCTCTCACCCCATCCTCATCAGCTCCTCTGATCCAAGGGCAGCGGCACGCATACAGGTACACACACACACACACACATGCACGTGCATATGCGCACACGCACACATGCACTTGAATGTTTGTTTGTCAGAAACAAACAAACATTAATGTAATGTCAATGGTTAGCTAACGGCTAATTGTGTGGTTTTCTGTCTCTGTGTTAGGACACATCTCCCTCCAGCCCCTCTCCGTCGTCGGTGGGGGTGCTGGTGCCCCCCAGGGTGGCCTCAGTGACCTCTGAGCTGCTGGCACACGCTAAAGTCCAGCTGCCCCTCAACATGTAAGTGTACAGCCTGACTCCAGACCAGGTCTATAGCGATGGGTTTAAGGCCTATTCCTACCATTTGACTAAAGCCAAAGAATGTACACTGTACTATATAAGAAAGATGTGTCACACAAACTAATAGTTATGTCAGACTTGGAATGGGGTGTCTTGCTGGCTTGAGTACTATAATCACTCACTATTTGTGTGTGAAAGAGCGCAGACCACCGCCACAGTTCTTTATGAATTCTATACTGGCAAGTGGCCTTCTAACTCATTCCGGTCTACAATGGAACACAGTTGTTCTTTTATATAACCTGGTAATTAATTCACGCACACGTCTTGTCCTGGAGGTGTGTGTGTGTGTGTGTGTGTGCACTACAGTATATTTACTATAAGTGCCCTGCCTGCAGGATCTGAATGGAATACAGAGATATTGTCAACTTTAATAACATCACACTCCAAATAGCACTACACACACACGAACACGCACATGCACGCACACGAACACACACACACACACACACACACATGTCCCACAGTGTCTTTATCGGGTCATCCCATTGATGAGATCAGATGTTTTCATCTTGACCTGAAAACTGGCCCTGTTGCCATGGGGAGATGTCCCCCAGCCTCCTCCATCCATCCGCCACCACCCCCACCACAATCTGTTACCATGGCAACATGAGGCAGAACATATAGAGCTTGTTTACTTAGTGGCTTAACGCCCCAATAGTGGAAGCCCCGGTCATTTGCACCGTTAATGCCTCATAGCCACGGGGGCAAAACCTAATTTCTATGTCTACAGAGTGTGGCCATGCACAGCACTCATAGATAAACATAGTTAATGCATTTACACATGCCCAAATATTGAATGAGTGTCACTATGCCAGACTACAGGCATATAGGATAGGAAACACACGCAGGTAAATACATAATACATAATTGTGTGTGAACAAACACTGCACAATATTTAAGCTAATAAAATTAGTACATTGAAAAGTAACTAAACTATCTAAATAAATAGAAAAGACCTTAACCATGTATATGTCTCTGGTCAACTGTCAAAGGTAAATGTATTATTTTCAACTAGAGCTCCTTCAAGCTTCCGTAGTGTTTTCCACAACCTTTTCTTTGCACTTCTTCCTGTCCAAATGGTCTCACACAGATTATGTTGAGATCAGGGCTCTGACATGTCCAACTTAATTGTACCAGTTCCATCTGCAGACATCCTCTTTAAGTAGGCCTTAAACGTATTTGCAGTGTGTTTGGGCTCGTCTGAAAGATGAGTCGAGTAAATACGGGCTTTCCTTTTGTCCCTCCAGGTAGTGACCTTTAAACACATCATCAGATGTGAACAACAAATCAACGTGCCGAGCGTTGTCAGATTTGTTTTTGACAGATTAAACGCTACATCTTGGAAATCCGTTCAGGCAACACTGTATCAACACTGTAATTTGCCTTGTATTGTTAATGCAAAACAACAGTATGATTTCTTTTTCTGTCAATCTTATCTTTCCAGTCATTTCCAAATGTGTCCCCAAAGCACCCCATTCTTCTGTGTAAAGTGACACCTGGTGCAGTTAATCGATACCTCATTAAAACATAACAAGTCTCATGATTATAGTGATATTTCTTCATCTGATGTGTAGTAAACCTTGGCATCGAAAGCACAAACACTCTCTAAATTAAGATATACAAACTAAGATTATTATTGTACGTACTGTATACTGACAGATCGGATCTAGATTACACCGTGATTCATAATTTTGCTATGCGTATTATCTTAATTAGCGGTTCTGAACCTGACCCGTGACTCCCAAAAAGAAAGGTTTCATTACTTGTGACTCCCTATATGCATGCATATGAACATATCAAGTATACAAATACATTTGATCCCAGACCAGACAAGATTAGAGATTCTAAAACAAAATGAGAATTACAGTATACTGAAAGAGAATCATATCAAACTGTTGAAATCATTTCAAAACACCCTGCAGTTTGAGAACAGGTGCCTGGGTTTGTTGTGCTGTGAATAAGTGCCATTTCATATAGGAATTATTTTCTGTTGCGTGTCTTATACCACAGCAGTCTGTGTAACATAAATCAGTCCGCAGACACACAGATGGCGAGTTCACTTGGCTTCAAAAGCTGGCTCGAGATGTAAAGAAGCGGTTGAAACTTTTAGAAAGAAACCACAGAACCAACACTGTATGGATGAAAATTAGATTTTACAATAGATGCCGGGTGAATGATGATATTTTCAATTGTGTGATTTTGTATAATTTTAAATGCTTAGCCAGGAAATGTGAGACAGCGGGAGGGAATACATTCAAAATGTTTCTTAACAATGCCAAAAAGCATATTACAATCAAACTAATGAAGTACATTTGGAGCCAACGATTACTGTAGCTGGTGCTGTGTTTAACACACTATAACCTCGGTACATCTGCTATCTATGTTTCCCAGATACCTGGCTCTATACGCATATAAGCCCCAGAAGGCAGACGAACTGGAACTGAGGAAAGGGGAGATGTACCGCGTGACAGAGAAGTGTCAAGACGGGTGGTTCAAAGGCACCTCGCTGAGGACCGGCGCCTCTGGTGTCTTCCCAGGGAACTACGTCACACCGGTGTCCCGGTGAGCGGGCGTGGATGCATGCTTATCGTGTGTGTGTGTGCATGTGTGATCCAAGAAGAGTGATTTGGGCATCGTGTTTGTCCAGATATTACACTGAAACAATTAATGAGTTACAGAAATAGCGGCTATGGCCCGTGTTGCTTTGCTACAACGGCATTTGTAAAAAAATGCATTTGTAAACTTAATACTCCAGACATGGTGACCTTCCCGTGTTCAGGTGAGAGGTGCTATGGCAGGGATTAAATACGTAGCAGTGTTCATGCTAATAGAGTATTCTCTTTGTATTTCTCATTAGGCTAGCTCCATCGTCGTCGTTGCGGCAGTACCCATTACTGACATCATTAGCTAGCGCTGTAATGACTCGCGCTACGGCAACCGCATTAACAACAAAAACAAAAAAAAGGTCCTCTTTTTCTAAATGGACTAATATAATATTTTGGGAATTTAATTATCAGCGTCATTAGCGTTATTGCCATCGTCATGGTGATCGTGTCGTCCGGGAACTGAACTAGCTACGCTGCGTGAGGCGTTAGCGGGGAAAACCGCTCTGTAGTCTGCGGAGCATGCATGGGCCAACGTGTTTAGCACAGACAGCACCCCCGCCAGCAGTGGGGGGAGGGGGGGGATAGACGGAAGTAACGAGAGAGGCATAGGAACGAGCGCAGAGCAAATATAACAGCAGGTGTCTTCCTCCGTCTACATCTGAGCCATTGTTGCACAGTCAAATTCAGCAGTTACGCAACTGGAGATGAACACAAGCAAGATAGAGAGACAGGGGAATAATGGAGGGATGGGGGGGCAATCAAATGAGAGGCAGTTTGTTCTTTTCTTTTTTAACACAAGACTCTCTTCCTCTCTCTCTCTCGCTCTCTCTCCCTCTCTCTCTCTCACATATCACCCCCCCCCCCCCCCCGAGCCCTCCCCTTGCTCCTTTTGTCTGCAGTGCAGCTAGGAAAAACTCTCAATATGATAATCAGAGACTGCCAAAGACTGCTTCGCGCGCACACGCACGCACTCACACACTCATGCACACACTCATACACACACTCGCACAGACACTCACACAGACACGCACACGCAGTGAGCAGATATACCAAATAAAGAGCGAGAGTGAGAACATACCCACATGGTTTGTGTGCATGGAGCACATGCATGTTTTGACTGGTCGCTAGCTGCACTATGGGAATGATCTGCCCCATTTGCTGTCTTGGACAACAGACAAGGCTGGAAAGCTTCCCACGCTGTAATCCCCACACAGCCCTCCACACACACACACACACACGAGTACAGTACAGTACGTACACGCACGCAACGCCGACACAGACGCCATAACTCTGCGCGTGTGATGGGAAGTCGATAAGCAGCCATAAGGATGTGAGCACTGTTGGCGTCAATAAGGTTCAGCTCACTGCTGGGCCATTCGGCATTCCTAGCCTGACAGTAACATGAGTAGGTGGTCATGGCAGTGCAACCCCCCGCTGCAGCGCAAATATAGTAGGCCGCTCTGCTGAAATCACTTGTGTGTTGACATCCAATATGCTCCCACTGCCAGACAACCCCATATGTGACATTGTGTTGTGTCAAGTCGATAGTTTTCTGCGTTGTATCTGATGGTGAAATAATCTATTCAAATGGATCATCTCTCTCTCTCTCTCTCTCTCTCTCTCTCTCTCCCTTTCCCCAACCTCTTGCCCCCCGCTCTGCCTGTTCTAGGGCCCCGTTTGCAGTGGGGTCCCCACGAGGCCCCTGCATGGCCAGCAATGGGAAAGGAACCTCCGCACCTTCCTCGCCAGGCTCCCCCGGGCCCTCATCCCGCCCGGCCACGCCCCTTGTCAGCGCTAACTCCGCCCCCTCCCCACAGACGGCCGCCGCCCAGTTGAAGAACTGCCTGCGCTCCGGCCAGCAGACGGTTAACCAGGCTCGCACAGCCATGCAGCTGGGTGGGCAGGCACACACACACACACACACGCGCACACACACACACACACACACACACACTCACACGGACACACACACACACAAGACACAGTCACACACATAGAGATAGAGTAGCCTGGTGTACACACACAAACACATACTACTTGGTGTAGAAACACGCACATGCACGCACATTAAATATGACACTCTCATAACTTATAATGCATGGAAGAAAGGAATGCATACACACGTGTGTGTAGAGAGGTTATTATTTGCACCCAAATACACATGCGCACACACGTGCACACACATACACCTGCTTGTTTGGATCAGTTGCTCCATGGCCTAGATCAAACATGTCTTGTTTTCCACTTTTCAATATTCTATTCTATTGTACTCTCTCTCTCTCTCTCTCTCTCTCTCTCTCTCTCTCTCTCTCTCATTGTGACTGCTTGTGTCTCACACACACACAAAGATGCATGCTCATATGTAGACAAAAATGTAAACACACCAAACACACACACACATGGGTGAGTGACATGAGCGTGCTGTTGTGGCAGCGTAATGATAGAGCTGCTCGCCTCGCTCGGGCTCTGTTCCCTGTTCACTTGCTCTCCCTCTCGTTTCTCCCACTCTCCCAAAACACACTACACACACACGCACATGCACACACGCACAAGCACACGCACATGCACACGCATATCCATCTGGTCTCCATTACAGAGTAAAATATGAGGGACGTTCTGGGTCACATGACTAACAGAGGTGCAGATAGATGTCTGGGTGCTGGTGTGGGCTAACCCATACCTAATTGGCTATTCAGCCCCGCCTGAATAGACCCCCCACCCCCCATCTTCCCCACTTTGTTGGCAGCTATTTTCCCCCATTTGTTTTACCTTGTTAGCTAGCTACAGCTTGACTTTACTTACTCAGTACCAGTCTGGAAGCTCTCATGTGTCACGTGTGTCATAAAGGCGGTGCTAATGCATGTCAATCAAACGTCCTTATACACGATTGGTCTTCCTACCCAATCTCACCCAGTCAGAATGTCACCTTGAGTGCCGGTGGAAACCAATACATACAATGTGTGCTGATGTCTTCATTTGGGGGAACAAACCTCCAGACCCTAAATGTGTGTGTGTGTATGTGTGTGTGTGTGTGTGTGTGTGTGTGTGTGTGTGTGCGTGTGCATGTGTTTGTGTGTGCGTGCGTGCTGTCTCCACACAGTCCACAACCCCTCCTCCGGCAGCCCGGAGCGCCCCACGGTGGCCGTGTCTCCCCTGCGGCCTCAGTGCTCCTCCCCCTCGCGTTCCCCGGGCCAGTCGGGTCGCCCCCACTCCATGGTGTCCCCGGGCCCGTCCATGGGACCCCCCCTGGGACCCTCCCCACTCTCCTCCCCACTGTCCTGCCTCACGCCGCCCAACGCCTCGCTCCTCAACGGGGACCCGGCCAGTCCCCTGCATGGCCCCTCCCAGGGGCCCCTGGGGCCCAAAGCAGAGAAGGTACGTGTGCACCCACCCCACACATTACAACTGCCTGTTAAAGACGGTCATAATACAGTGTAGAAAGGCTATGGTGAAAATACATACACCGTATAGTACAGGATTATGTACTGTAAAAATATACTGTATATGGCATTCACATGCAGTCAGTATATAAATATATAGCATTTATAGGCTGTGTGCTCTGTGTAAATATACAGAACATTGTAAATAAATGTATGAATGTAATATACTCCACCACCCGGGAAGCCATCTGGGAATCCTTCCATTGAAACTGTTTAGAGAATAAAAAAATACTTGTCAGGTGATTGGATGAACTGACAGTGATTGTCTATCAGTGTTAAATTAACTTCATACCTAACCTACGCCCGTGAAGCTGCATTGTTGGCTGGTCAGAACCACTGTGTTTCAACTGAAGCGCAACTATTTCAGGCTATCCAGACAGGTGCCTTTAGTTTTATTGGTGTTATTGCTGATAAACAATGTTTAGATTACATTTAAATTAAGTATCACAGTTTATTAGATAATATATATATATATATATATATATATATATATATACATATATTATGTTTCAGTCTGTCAAAGGGTTTGAATTGTTTACATTTCACACAGTGTTGAGGTAACACTGCACTGTGCTTGCTTGTGTATGTGTGTGTGTGTTTGAGTGTGTATGTGTTTGTCCCAGTACCTCTTGGGAAAGTGACATTCACATAGTCAGCTGGTGTGAGCAGCCCTTTCTGGGTGCTGTGAGTTTTCCCTTTCTCTCTGTGATCCTAAAGCTCTCTTCCTGTAAGAGCAGTCTGCGCTGACAGTGATGAATGGTATAGCCAGCACCTGCGCCTCAGCTCTGTTTGGTGCGATGTTTGCGTTGCTGACTTGTGAGGGCTGATCTAACTACATACAATCTGCTAACTTACAAAGGAGCATTGAGTATAGCGCAGTCCCTGTTTTAACTGCTAATTTCTACCAACTGTTCAACCATCTGATTTTAACGCTCGGGGTTATGAATTACAATAATGCTGAAATCAGAATTGTAAAAAAGTACTGCACAAATGAAAGTAACAGTCCATGGTCATTAAGTCTGAAGTTTATGAGGTAGTTCAGGATTGCTTTCAATGCAGTTTCTCATAAGTTGGTTAAGTAAAGCACTTAGCACTTGGCAGACACACATTTCATTACTTTGGTCTGTGTCCCTTGTCCTTGAGACTAAAAGCGGAGCTACAAAATCATTGTTTTGATTTGAAGCTGTACACATCTGAGTGTGTAATAGCTGGTAACCTTCAACTCCTCAAACAGAGCTCAAATGCTATTCACTACCCGTCCTTCCCACAGCCACCTGGGTTCTCGGTGAACTGAGGACTGTACCTTTAAATCCAGGCAATGTAAACACAGTTCAATCCTCTAAAACATTTATTATTGAAGGTTTTTCAAATGAGATGGATTTGCCGTAGCAGCAATTGACAATGGCAGATTCAAAACAAGGGTAATTGATAGCTGGTGAATGTGGATAGTTTGTGCAACTCTCTAGAACAGTAAAATCCATTTGAAGTGCAGGGGGAAGAGGAGACCGCTGGCGTTAGATTGGGAGGGTGATGATGAAGAGGCTGTGATAACTGTCTGGCAGCCATTGCCAGAGTAATCTTGCTTCGCCATGCTGTCGTACGCCGCAGCGCTCACCAGAACACGGCCAGCCTGGCGGAAACACCGCCACAAGGATAGACAGACGATACCAGGCTGTGCTTTGGTTGTGGACATGCACTTAGCATTTTACTTTCCTTTTTAAGGCCAGTTGTTTCTGGGTCCTTAACTGGGCGGGTGGTGGATGGACAGGTGGGAGGATGGGACATTGGGACAAACTTTGTGTGTGTGTGTGCGCGCGTGCGTGTGTGGGTGAGTGTGCGTGTGTGTGCCTTTGTGCCAGCCTAACGCCTTATGTTGATTATGCACTGATTATTGGCTTTGATTCAAATCCTCACCTTCAGCAGAAGCACACAGACACACACACACAAGCAACTAAAAAGATATATACACACACACACTCACGCAGACACACACACACACTCCCTATGCACTTGTGTAGTTTTGTTTCCACACACTTAGATGGCTAGAGGAGGGAGATCGTGCTAATAATCTCAGCTCATCTGTCAGAGCTCAAATTTCATTGTGGTTGTATACTCCCCCTTAGTGGCTCATGTCGGAATTACATCGTGGATCACCAAGTTCCTGGCAGGTTTATCTGTGAGGCTCATCCGTGGCTAGCATATGGCTCGTTGGTCACCTGCCCAGCTGTGGCTCACACTTATCTGTAACCAACACACACACACGCACACGCACGCAAGCATGCACGCACGCACACACACAGCAAGCCATGCACATCAGGGAAAAGATTAACACCTTTAGCCTTCCAACTGAATCAGAGAGAGAGAGAGAGAGAGAGAGAGAGAGGGAGAGAGAGAGAGAGAGAGAGAGAGGGGTGGCTGGTATACCAGGCTGAATCTGACCCACATTAGTAACATATAAATTCACAAAGACGTTCAGAGAGAGAGGAGGAGAGAGGAAGAGGTAGAGCGAGAGAGAGACTATTATGATAGTATAGCGTCATGCCGATAAAGTGATGATTGACGTGAATTGAGAGGCTCTCTCTCTCTCCCCTGGTCCATCTCTATCCATGTGCAGAAGGAGAAGAAGGCTGGAGGCCTGCTGAAGCTCCTGTCGGGGGCGGCGGCCAAGAAAAAGTCTCGCTCGCCCCCCTCATCCCCTCCCACCCACGAGCCCCGCCCCCCGTCGTCGCTGGGTCCCGGCGCTATGGCAACAGACACATCCTCCTCCTCTCCCCCCCCCGGCCACCTCCACCACCACCACCACCACCATCACCACCACCACGCCCGCTCTGGCTCCTGCCCGCTGGAGTCTCACGGGCGCGCCGGCTCCTGTCCAATAGAGAGCGAGATGGCGGGCGCCGTGGGGATGGAGCCCCTGCACAGGAAGTCCGGCTCCCTGGACACCAACTTCCCCCTGTCGCCCCCGACAACGCGCTCCGGCAACGTGCTGCTGGCTCTCCGGCCTGAAACGAAACCGCTGTCCAGAGAACGGTAGGAAAGCACACGCACACACACACACACACACACGCGCGCGCGCACACACACACACACACATGCACATGCCAGTGGTGATTATCAATCTATTTTATGTGTGTGTGTGTTAACAGATTTTAGCAGTGCTTTATGTGTTAGAAATAATACAAAGCTTTAGGTTTTATCTCAGATATAAAATCTGAGATACATCTCAACCTGAGGGATAGCATGTGGTGAACACACACACACACACATACACACACACACGCACACACACACACACACCAAACAAGCATTTTGACTGTGTGCCACAGAAATGCTATAAACATAAATTGTAATCGGACACTAAATCTCTCTCTCTCTCTCTCTGTCTCTCTCTCTCTCTCTCTCTCTCTCTTAAGTTAAAGTTATCTTTTTTAGCATGACAGTTATTTCAATAGTATTGCCAAAGCTAGAAGGCAGGTAGCACTCAATAAGAACAGCATTACAAGTAATAGAACACATAGTCCCACATTAATAACACCAATGATAATGACAATAATATCACAGTGTATCATTTAACGGAAACTACAATAATACAATAATAATAATTAACATCTCTCTCTCGCTCAAATCAATTCAATTCAATGCAATGGGCTTTATTTTAATGAATGTTACAATTTACAATATTGTCAAAGCACTTTACAATATAATAATGTTTACAATAGATTAGGGGTTTATACAGTTGCTATAATCACATATAAATAATATATAAATAATAAATAATCTCTCTCCCCCTCCCTCTGCGGCAGATATCGGGTGGTGGTACCATACCCGCCCCAGAGCGAGGCAGAGATGGAGTTGCGGGAGGGGGATGTGGTGTTCGTGCACAAGAAGAGGGAAGACGGCTGGTACAAGGGCACCCTGCAGAGGACAGGACGCACAGGCCTCTTCCCTGGCAGCTTCGTGGAGAGCTTCTAGAAACGCACACACACACACACACACACACGTTGACCGACACTATCCAACAGTCACACTTTTACCCTCAGACACAGACACACAAATGAAAGCCCAGCCCTGACTTCAACCAGCTCAACCTCTAAGGGGTCCGGGGTTGGGGCTTTTCCATTCAGGCACCACTCCGGGACATACAGCACGTGTCTGTTATATTTCTTTGATGGTGATGTCGTGGTCTACTGAAGTCACATGAACAGAATTCCTACCCCACCTCACCCATCGTCCATCAAGACAAATTTTGGCGCAGATTTATAATGCTGCTTTCGCGAAAAAAAAAAAAAAAAAAAAGAAGAAACCATAACCCGCTGACTTCATTTCCGGTGCTTTCTGTGTCAAATGCTCACTCGTAATGTTTACAGGGTCCTTTGTGCGCTGGGTAATTTTCATATATTTCATTCATAAGCCATGGACCCAATTACATATAACCTAGGCCTTCTTTCATTTTCAACATATATTAATTTTCAATGAAAATTCAAGCTTTAGTTCTTAAAAAAAAGTGTTTTCCTAATTCCTTCAGTGTTTTCTTTTTGAAGCCACAGAGGTTTATCATTGGACGCATTGATGCAGCGATGGCATTCTGCTAAAACCATGGAGAATGTATGGTGGAGGGTGTGGTTGGTGGGGGCTGGGCCAGAGAGCATCACCACCAAGCCAACTACCATCCTTTGTAGACTCCAATCCTCTCGACCTCAAAGTATTTTTGTACCACTTCAGTGTGTTTTCTGAACTTCTTTGTGAATTTCTACGTTACTAATGTGAGTCAAGGCAGATTCAGTCTGGTATACCAGCCTCTCTCTCTCTCTCTATCTCAACAAAAGCACAGCAAGCACAGTTCTGTGTGTGTGCGCATGTGGAGGATGTTTAGACAGCTATAGAAGTCATTATCTGGGTGTTTGTGTGCCTGTGTAATGAGAGGTTAATGTTAATAATATGCCATGCGACAGTAAATGAAGGTTATAGTTAATAGTTTATTATCCACTGAAGAAGTCCTTTATTTGCTCATGTGAAAGCACAGTCCGGTACAACGCACAAACTATTATTTGCTACGGTAGGGCACATTCATTTTAGTAACCCCACAAATCTTATATTGGCTAAACACAGCAAAGTGCACTTGTCTTACTTGCTGAGTACACAAAACTCTTATTGGCTAAGCACAACCAGGTGCTAGTCTCATTGGATAAATATACCTTTGTTAGCCTTTGCAAATAGATATCCACAACACACACAAGAAGAGAGCACACACATGCTCTCTTATTCACTCAGTTCAGCACGCTTGAAAGGGAAAGCACAGTTCATAAAATGTAGATCGATAAACCAGTATTTGTAAAACACAGTTAATTCCAGAATGTATCTCCTTGTCACGTGCATCTTATTTTCCTTAAGGAAGTGGCTTTAGCATGGTTAAGCAACAATTTACAGTAGAAAAGAGCCGTTCGTTGCCTTGACCTTTTTAAGTTTGTGAAGGCGTGTTGAGAAATGCACTGAAAACGGAGCAAACACAAACACACACTTATAGTACACAATCTGAATGACATCGCGGTCTATTAGTAATCTGTTGCGCATTGCAGTATGGGTAATCTCATACAGCTAGAGTGACATATGCAACCAAACTGTTTGGCAATTAAGATTGTGATTAGGATTTCCCCTTAGGTGCAGGGTGCTATGACACACTGGACACTGGGCCTTCACACATGCACAAACACACGCACAAAGATTACAAAGCAATGCACTGAAACAACCAAAAACATACACAAACACAAAGGGGCAGAACAGCCTTGACATAACAAACATTTTCATCACCTCTGTATGAGCCAGCTGTTTGTAATTCAACTGTTAACCTGATCGACTGACCTGTATGCCTCAAAAAACCAGCAGAGTCCAGCACAATTCTGCACAAGCTTGGTGTGGAGACCTGTATCGCCGCACTGAGGAGAACTTTCTATGAAGTCGAACTGAAGCACAATCCCATTTGTCCTGGAGACATTGCAGATCTTAAACGCATTCGTTTTACTTTTAAACTCTGGGCCGTTTACACAGCAAAACAAGTGCTAGGAGGAGTTGAGACACGAGAGAGATCTCTCATTCTGTCATGATGTCGCTTTCCCATTCATCTCCTCCTAGAATTCAGAAGAAAAGGGTTTCTGACGTCCGTCCTAAAATTTAGCGCCAACACACACAGTAGCCCATTGATAGCAAACATTTCTACACATTTTCCTCAAAGTTATGTTATTAAACTCATAAAGCACATGGCAGCCCCCTGGTGTGTGTTGGGTGCACACGCCAGCATCAGTCTTGGTCCCAGGTCCCGAGCAAGAAGCCAGAGCTCTTACCGTGCCATCTTGAATTATGATGTTGTGTCAGCCATATTTGTTCCTATGGATACTTTTGAGTGTATTTGAGTGTGTGCGGAGGCGAAAGCACGGGACAGTGGAGACGAGACTAACTTCTGTATGTAGCTCTTTGAGAATACTTTTTGGAAAAGAAAAACATATATAGTACAGTGCAGCATAGACTCATGCCTGGACTGAGGCAGGCAGGAAAAGAATAATATATATATATATACACATATATATATATACATATATATATATATATATATATATATATGTGTGTGTGTATATATATGTGTGTATATATATATATGTGTGTGTGTCTATATATGTGTGTATATATATATATATTATATATATCTGTTTTTATATATATATATATATATATATATATATGTGTGTATATATATATATATATATACATGATGTATTGTGCAGAATATTTATAGGCCGTTTGTGCCATGGGAGTCTTGCTCTGCACAGGCGACGTCCCATGCTTTCTACCGCCATGTGATCATTATACATCGTCTTGTACTGATGACCTCGTGGTTGGTTCAATTGTTTGATTTTTGTCAAGTGCATTTTTCGCAATAAATGCCTTTGTTTAAAAAAAAATAATACAGAGCTTGTCAGTTTCTTGCTATGCAAACCTAGTAAACATTTGTACACAATAACATTTTTAAATATTGCCTTTTGCTATGGTCACCTATCATTTCTTTCTCCCCTCTTGTCTTCCTGTTTCCTGTTTCAGATGTACCCACCCATTTCTCTCGTCCATTTCCTCTTCCGCCAATCCGTTACCTACCACCCTTCCATAATGTCTTCCTTAGTTCTACCCCCCAACCTGGTTTATCCACGTGTCCCGTACTCCATGCTAACACTGGCTTGGACTTGCTGCTGTGTAATTGGCAATTTGAGCGCGTCCCCAGCAGAATCCTAAATGACAACCTCAGCTCTCTGGCAGCCAGGCCTGTCACAGTGGAGGGATCACAACAGAGCCGCCTGTCCGTCAGCAATAATCGCCTCCATTTGCATTTAGAGTGACTAGCTAAAGGTGGTGAGGATGAGGATGAGTCTCTCTCTCTCTCTCTCTCTCTGTGTGTGTGTGTGCGTGTGGATAGTGACTTTATCGTGGTTGTAAGCAGACAGAAAAACCTCCACATCAAAGTACAAACCCACATTGGTGTATTCAAGGCAAGCAGGCAAACAGCAATTTAGATATTGTAGATTATGTGGAGGAGGAAGGAAGGAGTGTGGGGTCGGTGGGGAGATGCAGCTTGCCTGGGGAACACTGGGCGCATTGGTTTCCCACCAGCCGTGCCACCCACAGAGGCAGAGCACACCTACACACTGGCTCTCCAATCCTTTTTATAACCACACACGTGCTACCGTCCCCATTATATGGCGCTCCCTTGCCCGGCCTCTGCACCTGCTGCGGCACTAGTATCCCACAGTGCTCTGGGGTCGCGGTTTTTAGCACGAGGTCTTCAGCACATCGCACTGCAACATTATAAGCAGCCGATAATCGATCACAATGAATCTGCTCAGCGTGGCCTTGTCTGTCTGTCTCTCTAGCAGCCTGCCCACTGCATCTCTCTCACACAAGCACACAGTAGGCTACAGACAGCTTCAGTCAGCTGAAGGGCAAAGAGCCTCAGGGAAAGATACTGCAGGAGTCCTTGACACAAGCAGCTCTTTTAGTGTGTACTGAGGTAATATCCTTTTAAACAAAGCACAGCTTAGTCCTAATTTGACTAATCACAGAGAAGGCTGTGCTCTTTCAATTTATTATAGCGTGAAAATGTATTGCTTTTCAAGAAAAAAAACATTGAAATCTGTTCATTAAGGTACTGTAAGTTGTCTCTATTCCTTGTAACGGGGCTACAGGAGTTTAAAGCTAGAAAATTATGAATGCAATTCAATTTGTGAGTTTAACAAAGACTTAGGCTGCAACACATTAATTAGACATTTCTCACATAGCCTACCCTATCCTGCCTCTCCAGCTAATGAAGTCACATGCATATAAAGGCCAGTGCACGCAGAGGGGACAGATGTCAACGTGGAATAGGGTGAACTGAAAACAACAGGCAACAGCAGCTTGCCAGACTGGCACCATGCCATCAACTCATCATTCCACCATCCCTTCATGTTGCAGTTGTTATGCCAGCCACTTGATTAATGCCATTTTAAGTTTCTCCAACCTCACCGGGTAGTAGGCTAGTCATTTTTTATATTGCTATGCTAATAAGGCAAATTAAATGTGTATAACTCACTTTGTGCATTGCTGTGTGTACATTGGTGAGGTTCAATGCTAGCTCCACTAACATTTGCATCAGATTACATTTACCATAAAAGGGCGTGAGACTTTAAAGACACCATACTCTCAGTAGGTATTCATACTGTAGGTGACAATGAAAATATCAACACATTTTTAGCCTTATTGCATAAATCTAAAATAAATTGTATTCTCATCAACTTTTTTGTTGCTACTTGCATATTTCTAAAGAAAAGTCTTAGCTAGGAAAAAATACGACACTGGCAAAATGTATCATGACAAAATACAAAGGTTTATTTGGATATTAGAAAAAAGCTTCCATATAACACTGTTCTTTAAATACATGTGGATTAAAAGGTGTCATACAAAAGCGTGAGACTTAGATATTAGTGTTTCACTGGGTGTAAATGTAAACTGATAAAAGGCACGTATGTGTTGTGATTTACTCAGCCTATACTCCTACATACTCAAGCCAAACTAAATCTCTCCATGCTCGTGCCGCTTCTAAACGGACAAGATGTGTGAATCAATTAAGGAATGAATAATAAATAAAAGCCCATACAACCCTTGAGAGATGGTAATGTGACACTAAATCCTCTCAGATCAAAGTGAAGGAAAATGATAAGTGAATAGAAGGCAGATACAAATGCTTCCTTGCGTCCCTAAGCGCTGATCCAACGCAATTAATTTCCTTCCATTTGTCAACTATTTCCGGAAGAAGGAATATGTTTGAAAACATCTTCAATAAGAGCGCAAGCATGGCAAAAAGACAGTCGAGAAAGCAGGTGATATACATAATACAGTATTTGTGTAAATACAATTAGCCAATCAACCCTTAGCATTGCCTCTAAGACAAATTCAGTTATCTTGGCAATGGTGGTGAGCAGGTAAACAGAAACATCATTTATAAGGTCTGGAAGACCTTAACCATAACTATTGTTGTATAAGCCAGCATTTTATTCATAATTGTATGCATGGTATCTGGCTGGATACAAGGTTATGTAAAAATTGAGTCACAATGGTACCTTTAATATCAGTAAAATAATATGGAGGTAAATAAAAACAATCCTATAATGAATAGATAAATATTTGTAAAAAAATTGCTAAAAAGACAAAATATATATATATTTTTTTTAAAGAAGGGTTTTTGGTGAGACTTTGTAAAACAAAACCGTAACTTCACTTTGGCACGCACAGTACACACTGCTAGCTGGTGAGTTCTTGTGGTTAGTGTTCAAGACCAAGGCCAACGAAGACACCACTGCATGTGTACCAAGTTCACATGAAGCCAGAGCTGAAAGAGATGTGCATTGAGCTTAGTTAGCACAACCAACAAACTCAATAGTTAAAATGAAGTGTTTAAGTTGTAAGTGATTTACGTACATTCGTTATTTGTAACTGACAAATCTGTTATTAAAACTAAATTATGATCACAAATGTGCTAAAAACCATAAACAATTTCCCCCATTAAGAAAAATCAAATATAGCAATACAATAATTTGCATTGATTTGAATTGTTTAAGGCTATTCCTTTAAAAAGGAAACTGCCTTTTGAGAACATACAGAAAAGGAACATTTTAAGAGACCACTGCAGCAGTTTCTTTCATGTAGTATATTACTTTTTTGATTTTTATTCATAGAATTATTCTATAAAAAGTGTTTTTTTTTTACCTTTAGAGTACATTCAATCTATACAACTTTTCAAAATGTGCTGTGGTCTATTAACTCTTTCCGTGGCTGTATTTTTCCAGACAGGCGAATTTCAACTCCTGTTTTCAAGCAGGATTGTGCTCCGCACTTCCACCGGTAGCCCAGGTTCCCGTGTTCTCCTCTTACTTCTTTCGGTCCTTGTCTTTCTTCCCATTGGCAGTGAGGCTCTGGGCCTGGAGGAGCTGCGCGGCTGCTCGCCTCTTGCTGAAAGAGCTCTGGTCCTCCTCCAAGAGCCTCCTCTTCTCCTCCAGGGACGACTTCTCCTCTGCATGGAGCCTCTTCAGCTGCTCAAAGCGGCTCTGAAGCTAAAACGACACAAATCGGGCGGGGGGGGGGGGGTGGTGGTGACACTTCTGACATGGAGAAGATACCCCTCCGGACTATGGCATTGGCAGCAGGGAAATATATACACGCTCAAATCTCTGGGAAAAGTCCAAGATTGCATAATGCATGCTGATCAGTCCCAATCGTGGTCCAATTCACAGTTTGAAATCAATACAGTGTTAGACTCGAAGGGATGACTATGTTTGAAGAATTCTGAGTGTGTTAGGACATTATTCAATATGTCTTGTAATGCTAAGGTCACGATTTGATTTGCAATTTTCAAACACCTGGGGCATAATACCTTGATTTGTTTAGATACAAAAATAGCCATTACAAGAAAGAAAAGACTTCTCTACACCTGTGTGTGTGTGTACCTCTCGTTCTGCATCTTTGAGCTCAGTCTCCTTCTCCTTGACTCTCTGGACAAACATCTGTCTCATCTCCTCCTCCCTCTTCTGCAGCTCCCCCAGGAACTCCTGACGCTTGGCCTCATACGTCTGCTGCAGACTGCACACGCACACACACACACGCGCACGTTTCTGTCCTCTGCTGTCATGTTTCACAGTGCATATTTTACAAATAAAGTCAGGCCCAACCTTCACTGTCGCACCAAGGTGTTCGCAGAAAGAACCCAGAGTTTCGTGGAAAAGTGTGACTCACAGAAGCATAGATAAAGGCTTCTACAACCTAAACATGTTTGTTTACATTAAGAGATTACAGTGGTCCACTGTGTAGACAGACACAGATTAAGACACGGGGCGAGCACTGGAAGGTCAAGAAGGATTCATGACACTTAAAATAAAACACAAAAAAAAACAAACAAGATATCACCACATTCCACTGGTGGAATAGCTAGCGGTCAATTTGTACTCGTGGATGGGAACGCCCTAACTATTACAAATAGCAGACTCCATGCCAGTGACTCCTAACCTGACAGGTTTGGACTCGGGGTCTGTGTCCTTGAAGCCCATCTCCTCCAGTTTACAGCGGCGGTACAACTCGTAGTGGCGCGTGTGGGTCTGCTCGCGCAGGTCCTCCATGTTGACGCAGATGAGCATCTCTCGCAGCTTCACAAAGTCACAGTGGCTCTCGTTCTCCACTGCAGTGCCGAGGGGCGAGACAAGAGGCGCACAGACACACGTCAAGGGCTGAAAGACTCAGTCAGCATGTTGCTCGTATGAATCGGCCAGCGCCATGCTAGGGAGACGTACCCTGCACCACTCCCCAGGGGTACTGGCGGGCCTTGACCATCTTGTTGCCCACCATCACCTCCTCTGTGCTGCCCACTACAGCAAAAGGCAGGTGACCCTGTAACAAGACACACACACACACGGGAAAGGCGACAAATACATTAAAGATTGGTGAAACTGTATTTAAAGCTGCTATTCAGGATTAATGTTTATGTACTTTAATTAATTTTGCTATTTCATCTATTGCGTCATCAGAGCAAGGCCATGGGTGGAATTATAGCAGTATGCTCCAAATTAAATTATGCATAAATAATGATAAAAGTAAAAATGTGTTAAAAACAAAAATAAACTTGTTGTTCGGGTTCTTTCACAGCTCTCTGTATACCGCATGTTAAAAAATAAACTGGAGGAGGCCTCAAGAACAATATCACACCAGCCGAGGTGTAGGAGCAAATATCTTTCTTTCATTTGTGGTTTGTGTTGTTTGTGTTGTTAATTAATATTCAGTGTGCGCCCTCTACAGGTCGACATAAAAGATGCATGCTGGGTC
>JAODTR010044964.1:5867-19077 GCA_025399935.1 Amblyopsis rosae | reverse complement strand
TATCTCCAAACTGGCCTGGGAACGTCTCGGGATCCCCCAGTCAGAGCTTGCTGATGTTGCTCGGGAAAGGGAAGTTTCGGGTCCCTTGCTGGAGCTGCTGCCCCCGCGACCCGACTCCGGATAAGCGGATGAAGATGGATGGATGGATGGATGGTAATGCCATATGCCATGACGCACCACGATAGGGATCATCTATATATCTATCTAAAACTGGAAAAAAACTATAGTATTACACAATGTTCTCATTTGGTAGCTTAGTGGGGTCCCTCCTTTGCATCCTATAGTGATGTGGGGACCCTCTTTTGCATCCTATAGTGGTCAGATATTACACACTATAAAACCAGTTTGAGCATTTGAGTAATTGTGAGTGCATACATTTATTTATTAATAAATGTTTACTCACTTTTGAATCATGTCAAACACAATGTATACTAATTAT
The DNA here is from genome assembly GCA_025399935.1 of Amblyopsis rosae. Lineage (NCBI taxonomy): Eukaryota > Metazoa > Chordata > Actinopteri > Percopsiformes > Amblyopsidae > Amblyopsis > Amblyopsis rosae. Next base: position 18,638 of record JAODTR010044964.1, on the reverse strand, counting down.
TATGGTTGTTACATGTCAGAATGCACTTTTCCCCTTCTCCCCAAACACAAATGCTTTGGGTGTTGCAATATCCATTGTGTGTTTTAGTGAGTGGGAATTATTACAAATCTCACGCCTTCCATGTCCAATTAATAATAATGGCTGGTGATTCACACAGGTCCATGTGAACCGTAGAGGGTACAAGCAAGCGAGCATGCAAATGATTGGTTCAGGAGATACATTAGTAGCTTTAAGCACACACTGGCAATCGTTCCATGTATTATTCAAATGTGAGGATGATTTCTCAGTCTCTTACATGTTGATGATTGAGGTTCATAAATAATCTTCATAATTCACCATTCACCTAATCAAAATATTCTACCTTTGCTGCTGCAGCACAGAAACCTGTCCCTAGGTGTTGCCTACGTCTAGTAAATGTGCTCCATGGATAAGTCGCGGCTGGGCCTAATGGAACTGAAAAATAGCCATTTTGATAAATGAGCACCTTTCCAGCTCCGGTGGGTTGTTTTCAATATACTTAACCTACTCAGTTATTAGTTTTCAACCCTTTTTAGAGATGCAATCCCCCCACCCCCAACACTTCCCTTAGTTTGAAACTGCATACATTATTGTTATCGTGAAAATAAATTCCAAAAGACATAGCATAGACATAGACATAGGTCTTCGCTTTGACTGGAGACCGATCTTAGTTTCCACACTACACCACACTTACAGAACACACAGTATCTCTAATGCAAAACTTAGATTTATGAATGTCAAATTGAGGGCAAGAGTTGCATACAAAATGTATGTAATATAACAGATGGTGGAATCGGATTGTGAAATCCTTGATTTGCATGCTGGCACGTGTTTAAGATGTCTACTGTAATACTGCAACGCCTAGACAATGGTTTGCTCTCCGAGAGATGAAAAGGGGTCACTCCTTTGCTTTCTGTCTACATTTTGATGTAGTGAATTACGCACAGAGAATGTGTGTCATGGATGACAAGCTCTGAAAGGAAAACAAATAAAAAATACTAAAATAGAACTTAAGACCTGAATGGAATACGCTTCTGGTTTCAAGTGGGACTCTATGGCCGTAACTGTCTGGCGAGGAGTCACAAATGGTTCCTCAGAGTAGCTTGGGAAATTCGATTTGCAGATCCTTGTTGGGTTACTTCACAGGCAGCCCAGGGCGGACCCTAAGCACGTTAGCCGCTGCTGGCGGGTGGGACGCCCCTGTGTCCACACGGGGAGCGCTTGTCTGTCGTGATGTCAGCAGGGATTAGGGGGGGGGGGGGGCCAAGCTGAATCAGTAGTTATTCCAGTTAGATGAACACACACTCACACACGTCAGTTGTGCCATCATCTTCCACCAGACACTTATCACATTCCCCAGCGAACAACTCCTCCGTCTATGTCCCTCTCTCTCTCTCCATCCCTCTCTCTCACGCTCTCGCTCTCTCTCTCTCTCTCCATTCCTCTCTCCCTCTCTCCATTCCTCTCTCCATCCCTCCCTCTCTCCCTCTCTCTCTTTCCCTCCCACTCTGTCTCACAAGCTTTCACACTTTCTCTCTCTTTGTCTTATTTATCTTACCCAGGTATTTCATATTTCTCTTCTAAAATTCCTGGATATTCTTTTATATTTCACTAGCTGGTCTTCCTTGCTCTCCACCCGTCTCCTCCTCCTGCCCTCGTTCTTTTCTCTTTGCTCCCTCTCTCTTTCTCCCTCTCTCCCTCTCTCTTTCTGGTGTGCCCACCCCTCTCTTTCACTCCTAACTGGGGATTAACATTGGGCAGCCCATTTGTATCTCTCTTTCTACCTCTTCCAGAGAACACATGGCACACGCACACGCGCGCGCGCACACACACACACACACACACACACCTACACACACACACCCACTTCCCTATTCTCCCTGCGCATCACTTGAACGTGAGTCTCTCTCTCTCTTTTACTCTCTCTTTCTCGCTCCTGAGCAATTCCACCTCTTTGTGAAACCTCCCCTCCCTTCCTCCTCTCTCCCTCTCTCTCTCTCTCTCCCTCCCCCTCTCTCCCTCCCTCCCTTCTCGTCAGTGCTGCTTCTCTCTGTAGCTGCTGTCGGAGTCAGACCATCGTTGGCGTCGGTCTGTCGTCAGGGCTCCGGACTAACGGGACACAAACGTGCTCTCCTAAATAAAATCTAATTAGGGAAAATAAAATAAACAAAAATAGTTAAAAGAAGGAATTTAGTTTTTCCGTCGTCGTCTTCCTGGGCTTTTATTTAGATTTTGGATTTCTTTGGAAAATTCTTCAGGATGTGAAGCAAGTTGGATGAACTGAAGAGCGTCCGGCACTGCTCCTCCTGACACCTCCCGCCAGGGCGCTTCATGAGCGAGCGAGGCAGCGCTCCTTCTGAGGCGCTGGCATAGAGGCACGCAGAGTGCATCAAACTCTGAAGGCAGGCGGAGGAGGAGTGGGGGGGTGTCCCTCCACACAGCGACTCAGCCTCCGTGACCGCCTCCTGCCACACGCCGAGCCTCTCACCCGGGAGCTCCTAGCGCTCGGCAACCAGACGGGTGTCCAAGGCAACCAGACGGGCGTCCACTGCAACCGGGGGGAGCGTGGCAACCGCCGGAAGAGTCCCCGTGCGCGTGGCCGACCGTCCCCCCTCCTGACGGGACGCGTGGAGCGTCCCGTGGGCGGGGGAGGGGCAGAGAGTGGCGCCGTGCGCCATGAGAGAGCCTACCGCCCCACGCCCCGCATCTCCGCCCGCTAACCCCCGTGCCGGCATGCCGTTATCGCCGGCCCCCCGCCCCCCCGCCGCTTGGCTGTGCTGGTTGATCCTGGGGGGCGTGGCCGCGGCTGGCGCTCTGCCGGGCCACGCCCACTCCGAGCAGCGCCGCCTGCACGGGGCCAGGCACCGCCCCCCCGCGCCCGTATCCATCTATAGGGGCCCCGCCCCCGTCAGGGGGGGCCACGCCCCCGTCAGGGGGGGCCACGGTGAGTGCTGTCACGCCTTACGTATTATTACAACGTAGTCACGGTAACTAGAATCACTGCGTACGTTTGTAATATTACCATTGTAATGTAAAACTACAACCACTGTGTACTTAATATTATAACGTAGTCACGGCAACTGCTGCCACGGCGTCACAAGTGAACAATATCGTATAGCAAACATATTTGTTATTACACTGTATATCTCGTTCTTATTATTCCTATTATAATGTAGTCAAGGTATACGCATCACTACCCTTTTATTGCAATGTATTTACTGTATGCCATTACAGAATATTAATACGTCTTATTATTACAATGTAATTACTGCATTTGCAGTGCTAGCCGTCTTGTCATAACTATACAGAAGGACCTAATCATAATTGTAATTTAGTCACAGTATATGCAATACTAATCTTGTCATTTCGATTTAATTTACACACAAGGAGTTAGCTTCTTAAACTTGTTCCCAAACAATTGAAGCGCACACGTTTAAGAGACGTTCCTTTTGCCACGTGATCTTTTGTACCAAGCAGACTGGTTAGAGAGACAACATGTAGTTATGTCTGATGCTCAAACCTCAGGTTTTGCATTGCAAATTGTGAAAACGTCGTATCTGATGCTTTGTTCTGGCCTAGGCCGGCAAAAGTATATATATATATATGTGTGTGTGTGTGTGTGTGTGTATGTATGTATGTATGTATGTATATATATATTAGAGTTCATATGTAAAAACCTCTAAGTCCATCTGGCATGTTAATTCTTTTAACTGTCAATAAATTAATTATTAGTTCGATTTTTTTTTTTTTTTTTTTTTTTTAAGATGACTGTTTATTCAGTGACAAACATTTTCAATTTGCAATAAGAGTGAAATTAGTGAATTAGTGAGTTGCATCTGATCTCTTTATATATGTATATATATATACACGCACACACACACACACACACACAACCTAATCAGAGAGAGCTCCATCCCATAATACACAAACTCAGCTCATAATGACCATCAACATAGTGGCTTTAAGTGGCACAGAGAAATAAAGCATGAAGGTCAAACTGAGTTGTATTGCTGTGCGTGCTGGTTCTGATCAGCTGTGTTTAGCGTTTCTAGTCTTGCTGTAGGCAGGTGCACATATTGATTGGCAGTAAGAGCAGCTTGTGTGTGTGTGTTCGTGCGTGCGTGCGTGTGTGTGTGCGGTTAAACACAGAGGTGCAGATCACAGGAGGTTTCAGCTGAAGTTTGCTTTTCAATTACAGTGGATGATGGAGACGATGTTCCAACCAAAAAACTAACTGGCACTGTTGTATGTGGTAAGTGCACAGTGCTCATGCTCCCTTAGGGCCCGGGGCCATTGCTCCTTCATTAAAGGGAGTGCTCGATGTCGGTGCCTTAACACGTTTGTAGAAACGGCAGGCCTGTTAAATACACCCTATATGATAGAGCCAATGACGTGCCGTTTCAACGTCATTAGAGGAAGGTTGGAGATAATGTTTTGGCAGTTGAACATCCCTTGGCTATCATGTGGAGAGCCTGAGCACCTTTTCTTTTGCCACCGTCTAGCCTCTCTTTCTCCACCCAGAGCACCTCGTTGTCTAGACTGGCCCGGAGGGACCAAATAGATCCGCTGTAAACAGCTACGCTTGGAATCAACTCTGAATCGAGCTGAAAGCACCACGTCGTGCGTAGCAATGAGGACTGAAAGTAGTTTTGTTTTGCCGTTAAACCTCAAAGTGTGCGCCTGCGTTCCACAACACTTTTAATTACCAGATCAGCAAAGACCTCTGGTGCACTGTGGTTGGCTCGCCGAGGCTGAACTGCGCCTCTCCAGGGGCCGTTTCGGGGCACAGCAGCTCGTTTACAGTACAGCGGATGGGGCTGTCCCTCATGTCCCGCACGTCTGCGCTAAATAATTGTCCTGCGTGGCTCTTCCCCGTGATTAGTATGCCCGTGTTCCTCAGGGTGCGTCTGGGATGAACCTCCTCCTTGGTTAGGCGCGGGGGGGTGTAAAGGGAGCGTCTGAAGGATAATGGGGAGGGGGGGGGGAGGAGAAGGGAGGTCAGCCAGACGTGATCTGCGTGCGATCTGTCCAACGCTGCTCTCTTGGTAGGCTAGCGGTAGCACCCGGCTCTCACCGCTGGCTGTGCGGAGGAGTGATTACCATGCCGCCCGCACGCGCGTGATGTGAGGACAACTTCCCTGCAGCTATTTGACAGAATATTAATAGAAGGGATAAGCAGATCACTGCATTTTAATGACTTAAGCTTGCCCCCCCCCATCCCCTCCCCAATAAAATGGCAGATATTCACAGATGTCTTCACAAACATCAGCTTCATCTGCAACGATGTGTGCTGTCGGTCAGTGTGATTGTTGCCGTCAGTGGTCCCAGTTAATTTCCGTTTGATTGGGTGATCAGGACCTTGTTATTAGTTCAGCATATGAGGTCTGTAGAACAAACTGTAGGACACACGGAGAGACTCAGCTGGTCCATTTGGATCCTGATAGGGACGTTTGTAGCCTCAACCCCTAAAATATGACTCAGAGGTCATGTTTACTCAGATGAAGCCATGTCAGTGTAGCAGTGCATAAGAACATGGTTCACGAGGTGTCTCGTTGGTCAGCATTGACCTCTGTGTGTGTGTGTGTGTGTGTGTGTGTACCTGTCAAAGTGTTTGTCAACCTCTAATTATAGGTGGACAAGTCATCTGTCATCGCCCAGAGTGCAACGAGTCCACTCACTCAACCCCAGAAAGTGAGATCGAATGTCTTCACACTCAACTGACCAACCACTGAGCATTGTTAGTTGGCCAATTATTGTAGTAATAACCCTGCATTACTGTTCTGGTTAGCCAGAACAATCCAGCCAAATGTTATCAGTACCGGGAAAATGGGTTGGAAATAACTTTCACAACTCTTTGCAGGAACTCTTTGTCAGTCCTGAATATTTTCTTTCACCATTACCTGCATGACATCCTACTTAAAAGTGAGGCACTGGCTATGCCCTTAGCCACAGTAATTGGCTTTGACAAAGGTCTTTGGAACTATCCATTCATCGCTTTAGTCTTGCTGGGGCTACAAAGTCTCTCTTGACTGCATCAGCTGGCCACTCTGTTCTTAGGGGGCTGTGATAGGGGTGGAGGACGGGGATCAAAGCCACATCCAGATGGACAGCCTCGGGATCGTTCTCACGCACAGCAAGCCAAGACAGACAGACAGACAGACAGACAGAGCGCATCCTGGCTAGATTTCAGATGGCGGTGGAAGGGATGAATGGGTGTACTGGAAAGTGGAAAAGGCATTTAACAGTAGATTGACACAGTCACAGATCAATAGGCCCATACTATTGATTCCCAGAGGGACCTTATTAATGTAAAAAGGTTTCTGTCAAATAAAATGGTGTATTTTGGGTGGGAGAAGTGGAAAAACTCTTAGTAGTTTTAGCAATATTTTGGTCTGCTATGTGTTGAATGGCACCTCCATTAGCTCTACGCTGTGTCTTTTTGAAAGGGTTCCTGTCAAAAGAGGGAAATGGATACAAGAAAGGTTTTCATGGGGCTTACTTTACTGCCCCGGGGAGGTGGGGGTCATTTCAACATGTGTTGTCTAATGTGCTCAATTCAACACATATGCACACATAAAGTGAAAACAACAGTTTTTTTTTATATCTTAGCGGCATGAATAATACATGATATGAACACTCTGGGATCTTGCCAGGCTAGTCATCAATGCTGTGTTTTGTTATTATTGTCAGCCAAGATATTAAAGGTGAATATATGATATTTTATTTTATGTTATAGTATATATTATTTATCTTGAAGATTTGTGAACCTAGCTGTCAATTTTGAGATGTTTTACATCAATATCTATATTCTATGTAAAGATAACATAATTGCGTCCTGAGCAGAGAATGTCATCGCACTCCCTCTGTGTGTGTGCGCGCGCGCGTGTGTGTGTGATTGGTCTAAGATGCTGGTGCTCTAGTACGCCATCTAGTGGCAGACAAAGTTGTACAGCTACTTTAAACCAATTGCGTGGGAAATGAGTGGAATGATCTAACAAATGTTCACCTGTCATGAGACCTAATGGATAGCTATGGGACTCCATTTGTTAGGCTAGGCATTTCTGCTACTGCTGCTGTTGTGCTTCTGCTGAGCTGAGGATTCTGTGCCGCTCAGAATGAGCTGGCTAGCTGTGTGACACCTGGAGACATCACATGACAATGTGTTCTACACATGTAAACACACACAAACGTCATTTTCTATATAGCTCTGAAATTGACATATGCTAATTTGCTCACTAATGTCATCAGCAAGGTTCTGATTATGAAAATACCTAACAACTAAAACAGGATTTTTCATAGTAGAAATGTCAAAATGCACAAAACCTCACACATGCACAAGTATATCGTTCCTTTCTCCTTCGCACTTTCCCAATCTAGTAAATGTATGTGTGATAGCCTACCGCTGGTTATTAAACTACATCTCTGCTGGTCGGCACCTTAACATTGGGATGAAATGGCTTTTTTTATCTATTATTATTGGACAAGTTTCATAAACAAACATGTTAGTATTTTAATGTTGTTGTTATTCAACAAAAATGGTGTGGAAAAAAAACGGGAATATATTACAGTGCAGAAATATTGTGTGTGTGTGTGTGTGTGTGTGTGTGTGCGCGCGCCCCCGTCAGTGATTCCCAATGATTCATTCATCAAGCCTCACACACTGATTCCATGCTCGTCACGTCAGGACCATGGCTGTAAACAGACGAGATCAGCGATGCAGGGCTAGAGTGGCACCAGGGTAGGGGCAGAAATACACACAATAACCAATCCTTGTTTAATAAACATCTTTAGTCTTTTCTTTCCAAAGCTTAAGAACTGAAAGAATTAATGATTCAGAGAACCTATTATGTCATAGAAAACTCGATGACACATGTAGACAGATGTATCCTTCCTATCGCTGTTCTCACACTGTGCTTATAGGTAGTACATAATAAAAACAGAATGATCCACTGGCCTGATATCCGAGCCTCAATCTTGCATTAAGGCAACTTAAATTTTTTTAAATTTAATGTTATACTCATGTTGGGTCTCGGAGGTCTGGAACTGAAACGTAAATGCGATCCGAAGGGCCATTGTTGTCTCAACCAATGTACAACTTAAAGTCCAACTTTCCAGCTTGTTGTATGAACTAGACAAATTCATCAGCCAATGTTGGTTTTTGTCTTTTTGCAGAGACAAAATTATGTTCTTTCAACTCCCACGCATTGAATCTGTGTTCATTAAAAGCTGTGTGTTCTGAGACAAGAAGTGTTTACATGGATTCTGTGCTTGTTTTCAGAGCACTAAGTGTTGGGATTGCGGTGGCCCGCCTGTCTGTCACTTTGTGCTTGTGGGTAAATGAGTGTTTTGGTGATTGCAATGGGACACCTTTTGATCCTCATTGTGAGGTAATTACTGCAATCACGCTCATTTTATGCAACAACAAACAGCTATGTGTGTGTGGGGGGGGTATGCAATATGTGTTTTGTAACCATTGAATTCTAAGCATGCGTTCCTGTCTGCACATTAGCATCCACGCAGACATGACATGCATACAGATTTCAGTAATAAACACACTCCCACTAGTCAAATGATTGTATACGTCGTAGACCCACACATACTGTACACACACCCCCCAGCAACACTTATGTTGGCCCCTGTGTACTGGGGCGGGAAGGGGGGGGGGGGGGGGGGCATGAGTAGGACGCCACGGAGAGAATTGTGGTGGAGTGAGTTTGGGGATCTGCTGTGTGTATTTTACTAGGAGTAATCTTGCTATTAACACATTGTACTTAGATTGTTATTGTTAATTTCCACTGATATTATAGTCTGGAAACCAGGGTGGCTGGAGGGTGTGACCAGCCACCCTGGTGGCGGACCAATCGGGGTCCATGGGGTGGGTACAGTAAGTGTTTTGAGATAAGAGTAGAGCTAGATGAAGACATCAAAACACAGCTATGCCGATTGGATAAACACTGTCCAGTAATGTCAGCATTAAAGGTCTACGCCCATAGGAGGCTGTGAACACTTCTCAATGGGGCGTGGCCAGAGCCTGGCCATTGGGCTCTTATCTGCCTCCGCAAAACAAGATCACCATCCTGCGGGGCCTGTCAATAGCATTAGCCTGTGTGTGTGTACGTGTGCATGTGTGTGCACATATTGGAGCGAGAATGTGGTCATAGATATGTAAAGCCATGGGTTGCGTGGGTTGGACATAGTTGTATGGGGTCCAAGGGGATACACACACACACACACATAGTTGCCAGTATTCATGCAGGGCAGCTTATGGCTATGTAGCTATTATGTGCTAGCCAAACAAGAACAACGCGCGCACATACACAAAAACACACACACGCAAGCTGAGAACATCAAATGCACTGGTCGTGGAGCTCTGTTAGTCTGTGGTGATGGAGGGGTTGGAGCTCTAGTCTGGTGGTGGAGGGGTTGGAGCAGGCCAACCACATCTGATCAGGCACACTTGACAGCTGTGGTGAAGTGAGTTCAGCCTGAAAGACACCACATGATGAGCTCTGATTCTCTCACGTCCTCTCATTACTGTTTTGGAGATGTTCCAATAGGCATGCCAGTGTTATGGACGCGCACACATTTACGCGTATAGCATTTAGCACACGCTTTTATCCAAAGAGACTTCAATCAGTAAGTGTGTAAATAGATGAACAGCGCCATATAACGCTCTGTTGAAATAATGACAGGGCCATGTCACAGCTGACAGCTATGTGTTTGACATTAATATACAGTATCCTAACACAAAGAAGTCTAGAGGCCGAAAGATCTACAAAGTGCTTAATCATTTAACGAGTTTTCTATAAAACCACGTGTTCTTTACAGGACCATGGTGTTCTCTATAGGACCATGGTGTTATATATTAAAAAGTAAAATAATAATAATACATTTCCCTTAAGGGCGCCTTTCAAGACAGTCAAGGACATCTTACATTACAAATACAAAGAAAAATAATAAACATACATTTGACTAAAACAAGCATACATATTACACATACATGATGCCAATACAAGGTGTGAAGAGTAAAGTTAATGAGACTGAGCAGAGATTTCAAATACAAATGGGTTTGGGGAGGTCAAATATGGGGAGGTCAGTAATATTGTAAGGGGATTATAGTTATATAAAACAATCAGGTTGAGAGCCAGGGAGTTGAAATTAAAAGGCATTCGAATTCAGTGTAAGCCAGGTACGTTAACAGATTTGGCGTTAAGCCGTCGGCTTGTCCAACCCCGCACTCTCGTCCAGCGGTTAGCAGTTAGAAGATGTAAACAAAGCAAGGTGAGTTTGTTGTTATAGATATGGAATTATATATATGGAGTTCTGTAGAGGACCAGTTATGCTGTCTCATACCTGGTGTGACGTGCACAGTGCAAATGTTGCAGACTCAGCCCGCTGCATGCACCTGCAGCTGTACAGACACACGCACACCCATAGATGATGAATGGATGAATGAGCTTCCCAGGGGAGCCTGGAGAAGACGCCGGTGATGATGGTGGCCAACCTGGGCTAACCTTGGCTAACCTGGGCTAACCTGGGCTAACCAGAGCTAACCTGGGCTAAACTGGGCTAACATGGGCTAACCTGGGCTAACCTAAAATAACCAGAGCTAATCTGGGCTAACCAGAGCTAACCTGGGCTAAACTGGGCTAACCTGGACTAACATGGGCTATGGTGCTGAGACGTGTGCACGGAACACGGAAGAATCCCGGGCTCTGTGTGTGTGTGTGTGTGTGTGTGTGGGACACATCAAAGCCCAACATCACCACTCTTGTTCTTGCTGCAGATCATCCCATGTGAGCCATGCGTCACCAACGGTAACAGACTCCAGTGTTTCCCACGGTAACTACGGGGGGCTCGACCTCGGGCCTTCTAAGAAAGTTGTGAAGATAGCGAGAGGCTAGATCTATGAAGAACTGTGTGGCAAAGCAGGGCTCTGCACTTACTTTTGTCCCTAAAGGAACATCTTTCAAAGTTAAAATATTTAGGAGCACGCACACAACATCCCTAACAATAACAAAGTGTTCTAGAATATAACATATTTTCTGACCACGTAGGCTACCTATATAGCTTCACTGTGGCTGCGAACTCTAAAACTGGTTTTTAACGTAACTGCACTGTCGACATACTTAATGCACAGTAGGCTACAATATAAACAGTGGCAGGTGCATTTGCAGTCGCGTCCTCCAAAACCATACAAGCTTCGTCTGCAGGCTTTTTGTAGCAGTTTGTCTAGTTACTTGCTGAACAAATGCTAGTGGCAAAATGATCAAACTATATGTTAACGGGTAAAAGTTAGTTGATTAGCCTTAGCTAGTAGTTATGATGAGATAGCTAAGCTAACATGAAGCCGGCTATTTGTCTATGTGTGTGGGTGGAGGAGTTATGGTAACGATACACAGAATGTACCCATAGTGCCACAGAGAATATAATTTAACTGAGCGGCTCCAATGGACGACACTTCCGGCTTTTGCAAGGAGGGGGGTGGTTTTTCACCCTATAGGCAGACCAGAAAGACTCACCATTCCATGCAAATCATTGTATGTGGTTTTCACCATACATTGCCCATTACTTCTCTCTGGGGGCGTTATGAGTTCAGTACACTGCTGGGGGAAACTCTCACTTTAAGTATTGAGACCAAACCCTAACATAATTGTACAGTAGCTTACGTGACATCAAGAGCTGAACATAACAGATACATAGCAGAAACTTGATCTTGCCAAATAGTGAGTCCTCAAGAAAACAGCTGTAACTTTAAGTTTATAACCATTTTAAAATGATTTATAAAGTGTTTACAACCTAATTTCTAAATCATGTATACATCCTTTATATTGGTTAATCTTAATGAAAAGTGGTATCAAAGCAACATTAGTGTAATTGTATATAGAATTGTTTAATACAGTATACACTAAAATACTACTACTACACTATTCCACTTGGAGATTAGAGGTAAATACAAAATTCACTCAAAGAATTTCCAGCTACTATAAATGTTTGTACGTTTGTACATGTATGATACAGGCCCTTATGCCAACTAGCAAGGCAGCAGCTGGTTCACACTTTAGCCTGCAGAGAGAGAGAGAGAGAGAGAGAGAGAGAGGGAGAACTCTTCATTAATACTTAGTGTGTGTCCGTTGTACTGCTAGCTTAGGCTGGTGTGTTTCTAGGCTAGGGTGAAACAGATGATGTGATTCATCCTGTCTCTCTACCATAAGATTGTGCTCTGTGTGTGTGTGTGTGTGTGTGTGTGTGTGTGTGTGTGTGTGTGTGTGAGATTGTGAATATGCAGTTTGTTGACCGGTGGAGGTAGTCTCTCTCTCTCTCTCTCTCTGTCTCTCTCTATATCTCTCCCTCTCTTTCTCTCTCTCCCTCTGTCTATCGGTCTCTCTCTTTCACACACACATCTCTATCCAGTAAAAGGAGAGAGCGTATTCCAATGTGTCATGAATATTAATGGTGTGTCATGAATATTAACGATGTACCCCTTCCTTCTCAACACACTTATTGTTGGAGTCCACCTTCTGGCTTGTTTTACAGAACGCTAGTGTCACTTAATGGAGCATCTCCATTGCCCAGTCTCTTCCCTCTATCCTCATGACCTCCTTGCCTAGTGGCTCTCTCTCTTACGCTGCTGGTCAGCCTCATGAACGCCTTGCCTAGTGGCTCTCTCTCTTAGGCTGCTGGTCAGCCTCATGAACGCCTTGCCTAGTGGCTCTCTCTCTTACGCTGCTGGTCAGCCTCATGAACGCCTTG
>JAODTR010044953.1:0-19086 GCA_025399935.1 Amblyopsis rosae | reverse complement strand
ATTAAAGTACTGCTTTAAATTTCATCTATTTATTTTTTTGGTCTCTTGCAGTATGTTGCAAAAATTATTAACCCAGTTTTAACCATGGGAGGAAAACAAACATAAAATAAATAGGCAGTACTAGTCATCTGAAGAAATTGTGGAAAACAGTATTTCATGGTGTAAATAGGATGCATTTTACGTTGTATATATTATGATATATTGTATTTATGTTATGATGGTATACAAATATATATATTTTTTATATATTAAAAATAAAAATTGAAATTATTAAAATAAACATTTAACAATTTGTGCTAAAAATAATATCTGACGTAATAGGTTTTATGAAGCACAGAAATGTCGGCCTAGTGTATGCCTTATGCTGAAGTTAATGACAAATCAATTTTGCGTCTCAGAACTTAATCCACAGATGTTTTGTAAAGAATGGGCAATGATCTCTGTGCAGAAGCCAGAATCAGTTCAATAAGGGCTTGGTGTTAAACCAACTATTGGTATTACTACTGGTATTTTATATTACAATTTTGAATGTCTGCCAGATAAATGGAACAAGAAATGTTAACAGGAAATTCTAGTCACATAAAAAATAAAAAATAAAATAAAAAACTATATAAATAAATCATAACAATATAACAAAATATAATAGTCCTAACAACAATAATCTTAATACAAAAATGACATACAGTACATCGCACACATTACCCAGCAGTTGAAAAGTCAAACAGATGAATGTATCCCTAGGTGGAACTTTACAGGAAGGCTGTTCAATTTTAGATGAACCCCAAAGAGCCGCATGTCATAATGCGTTTTTTTCTTCTCGTGGATTTCGCACTCCCTTCGCCATTCATACGAACATCATTACAAGCAATATGAAATTTGAAGTGCGTTAATGGGGAATGAAAGCCTCAGTTGTTAAAAGTGAGTGATGGGGAGGGGGAGGGGGGTTGGGTAGACTTTTCCAACCCAAGTGATGTGCTACCTTTCAAACATAACCACCGGGTCATTACACCAGGTGGGCGCACCTCATTGAATAGACGCAGCACAGCTATAACAATGCAGAGCTCCTGTCAGCTGCCGTTAGCTCTCAGTGGTCACACGAGCACGCGCACGGATGTGCACGCACACACACACGCATGCACACACACACTGGTAAGAGTGATAGACACAGGGAGAGAGAGAGAGAGAGAGAGAGAGAGAGAGAGAGAGAGAGAGAGAGAGATAGGTGATGAGAAACCGAAGGCCCCTGTAGGAAAACAAAAGTGGATGATGAAAGGAAGGATGGAAGGCGGTTGGAGTTTGTTGCCGTGGGGATGGGAGGGGTACAGGGGGTGGGGATGGGAGGGGTACTGGGGGTGGGGGGATGTCCGACTCACCATGGCCGCCTCGCAGGGAGGCCGGGGATCGGTAGATGGAGACGGGCGGCTGGTGGTGCCCGGGGCCCCAGGGGGGGTGGTCTGGCCGGGGCAGGGAAGGGGGCGCGGGGGTCCCGGAGGTCGGGGACAAGAGTCGGAGGTCTGACGAAGATAGGGAGCCCCGGGCCGGACACAGCAGCAGCTGCGTCGCAAGGGGCAAAAGCCAGAGAAACCGGCCCCCCTGGGGCGTTCCTTTGGGCAGCATAGCTCGCGCCAGCGGCCCCCGTCGACCGCCGGGCGCTCAGCGGGGGAGAGAGGAAGGGGCGGGCACAGACACGGCCTCACAACAGGTGACCCGCGCAGAGCCAAGACTCCATAGCGGGGACCGGGGACAGCCAATGGGATCGCGGCGTAGGGAAGCAGATACTCCTCCTCCTCCGTGTGTCCGTCCTTCCCACCGAGCAGGCAGTCTCTCCGGGACTGGTCTCTCCGGGACCTCAATCCACGGTGTCTCTCTCTCTCTCTCTCTCTCTCTCTCTGTGCTGTTTCCCCACGCGCTCCACAACCGGCCGGCCGAACGACCGAACGACCGACCGACCCGAGTGTACGCACGCACGCGACTGTGGATCCGTGCACGGCCCCCTCGTTCCCCCGCGGGTGAGAAATGAAAGAAATGACCTGCCCCACCGCGCTCAGGCACAGCCGCCGCCGAAACGCAGATACACGCACGTACACACACACACACGCACGCACGCGAGCGCCCGTGCACGCGAAGCCTGGGCGAAGAGACCGCGGGAAGGAGAGAGAGAGCGCGAACGATGAGCTCTTAGTAGACCGGCTCCTCGCACACTGGAAGCTATCGCCTCGGTAGTAACTCGTGTGCCTCTCTCTCTCTCTCTCTCTCTCTCTCTCTCTCTCTCCCCCCCCCCCCCTCGCTCCTCTGTTATATGTGCAAATGTGTGTGCCTAATCTCCTCGCCGCCTTTTCTCCTTCTGCGGAGATTATCCGCTTTTTATTTTTATGTTTATATTTTAAATGGAATGGGGCACGCTCTGCTTCATTCCCGGACTGCCAGCCATGTTTCATTTCTTGTCTTTCAGCACTATTACCATTATTACGTTCACCGCTGTGTTCGTATGGCAAGTCAAGCGGCGAACGAGAGCAATCATCTGCGCACGCACGCGTGTGTGCACGCGTGTTTACACGTGTACATTTATTGAGGGATTGGCCAATTAGCTCACGAGCTCGTTAAGAGATGTGAAGTGTTTTGGGAGATTTTTCTTTTTCCTTACAAGCAAGAGCAAGTTTGTTTGTGTGTTTGGAGGTTCACATACATACCAACTCGCCTTTCAAACAGTCATGGTGTATCTGTCCTCCTACACTGTTTTTCTTCCCTCCTGTACAGTGTGTGTGTGTGTGTGTGGTAGGGGAGAGAGAATTGGGTGTATGCTGGTACCAATGATACGTCTAAGTTTAGAAAGCATGTTGAAACAGAAAGGAGGGAGGAGAGGGGGGTTGTAGCACAAACCTGGTCAGATTGATTTGGGTCTGCTCGGCAACGCTAGCAACAGCTCCCCGCCCACCCCATATTTCTATCTCACGTTATTGCCTAGCTCTCCCTCAGGGCTAGGACTCTCGCACGCGCACACACACGTATACACTTATACACACACACACACACACACACACATACATACATACATACATACATACATACACGCACGTGCCTGCTTCACCCAGGCTTTGATGTCAAAGATAGCATACAATATAAAAAAAAAAAAAAAACGGAAGCGGTAAAGAGGAGAACTTCAAAGATGGAGATGACAAGATAGCCGCATTAGCCCTCATCCCATTCCTCTCCCACTCTTATCTGGGCCTTATGAGGGGGGGGGGGGGCTCCTGTCAGACGAGAGACAAGAGGAGACGGTGTGGAGTGGAGGAGAAGCGGCGGGGGACGGAGATAAAGGAGGCGTGCTTGCCGCTGTACGTCCGAGAGAGGCTGAGACAGACGGACAGACAGTCGCCTTGAGTTCCACAATAGCTAGCCCGGCTAGCAAGAGCTATTACCACGCTATTAGACCATCATCTCTATTATTAATCCTCCTGGCACAGACCTTCTCTGCGGGGCTCCGCGCACACACACAGCATATTCCCACAGTTTAAAGCTATCAATTACCTTCTTAGAGGCAACATTCACTTTTTCCTTTGCTTTCAACTATTCTTCAGGTGCTCATTATCTTGTTTTATTACCTTAGAAAGGATGTGCGCGTGCTGCATGTGTCTGTCGGGAAGTGTGAATATGCAATTATCTCCTTGCATTGCTTTGTGTTTTTACCATGACCACACACAGTTGGTACCACACAGTGTGTGTGTTTCCAGTGCCCCGCCACTGTGCCCCCTGACCTCTTTCTGTGGAGGCAGCATGCATGGCTGGCTTTGCCTGGTGGCATTTTACTGCAGACACCAGTGGCATTTACAAGGCTTTGTGAACCGGGCCACGCTCTATTTTCTGACCTTAATTTGTAGCATTTTTATTTTGTGTGTACGTGTGTTTTGGTTAATGTTGCTTCAGAGTTGTCGGGCAGCGTATTTACAACTTGTTCTCTTCCAGTTTGTGGTGTGTGACTGTGTGTGTGTGTGTGTGTGTGTGTGTGTGTGTGACTGTGTGTGTGTGAGACTGTGTGTGTGCGCAGGCGCTCGAGTGTGGGTCTCTGTCGTGTTTTCCTGCCCATGGCTTCAGATTCTCCCTGCAGGCACCTTAATTTTTCACCAGTGTGTGCCCTCGCTTCACGCCATAACACATGGAAACGTTCTCCCCCCCCCTAACCCCCGCCCTCACCCTACCCCTTAGCTGATTTCCCTCCCCCTCAACACCACGCATCCTCTCGCTCTTTCTCGCTCCCAATCACCAATCAGAGCTCGGAGCTCTCTAGATTAGCACTCAGGAAATATTCCCCCAAAGAATGTGTTCATTTTGTCCATTTCAAGTACGCTGCTCACTGAATAAGAGATGCTCTCTTTCTCAAGGGAGTGTGTGTGTGTGTGTGTGTGTGTGCGTGCCATCATCTGAGTATGTGTGTAGGTGGGTATGGGCTGGAAAAAATGGTTGTCCCTAAGCCCGCTTTCACATGTATCCCTAAAACCTCCACTCTGTCTGTTCAATAATGCATGGCTCTCTTGCCACCGCCCCTCTTCTTACACCGGTCTGCCTTCATCTCTCCCTCTTCATCTCCATCTACTCCCATCGTTCCCCGCCCTATGACTATGCCGCGTAAGTCCTGCTACTTTATCGGGGCGGTCAGGTTAAGACAAAGTAGAAAGCATATTGAGCTTGCTAAAGGAAACCCAGATAAGGCATGATCGCATTGTTGGGGAGAAGGGGTTTAAACCCCAGAAGTCTTAATAACTGCAGGTGAAGCACAAACTAGGTAAGAACACAGGTAAAACCGTGTTCGCAACGTGTGAGGCACACGTTTTAGTTGTTGCCAATATGCATTAGAAAGCTTTCAGAGTATGTTGTGCCTTTGTTTGGTGTAGTCAGCAGCAGTGTCGATGTCTGAACTGCTCTGTAAATAGGTTAGGAACTGCTCTGAAAAGCGTTTACATCTTTTATCTCTGTTGGCCTTTGTTCCACTACCTCAGGAAACGCACTAAAAAGGCTTCAGCACTGCGACAGCAGTGGCCTGTACCTGCATCAAACAATGGCAGCCAGAGACAATGGAGAGAGAGGTTTTGGTTTGAGGGATAGACTCTAATCTGGGCTGGGTAGAGGAGGAGATGGATGGAGTTATTGGGGGGGCTAGTGAGATGGAGAAGTGGGCAGAATGAATAAGACTGGGAGAGAGACTGTGTGGGGGGGGGGGGTTTGGTGGGTCTGAGAGATGACAAATGAACAGAACGTTTTGAAGGGATGCTGGAAGGAGCCGGAGGGGATGGAGGAGATTGAGATGAGGATGACTTGTGCGCAGGTTTCAGCGGCGACGTGTGCCGAGCAACGCAACACTTGATCCTACAGCCAGGAGCCTCCCCCCGCCCCTTTGAGACATCGTCCTACAACAGGAACACCAAATGTGTTCTCCCCTGCTACTAGACTAGCTGCGCTCTTGTACTCTGGTACCCCGCTACACACAATTAGTGGTAAGATAGCACGCCGCGCTGACACAATAGCACAGGTATGTCCCTTTCCTCTTCAAAGGTAGTCAGCTATTGCAATTCTAATGCTAAACTAATACCCTTTTTGTTAAATTCATCTGCTCGCATTTCACTAGCTTACCGTTCTCTGTGCATGTTGAAAACAAGCATCCGGTACACAGCCCTGGCTCCGTAAACAGTACCATAATCAAAGTGGCCGTAGCACTACGTTTTGCTCCACAATGCATGTCTCTGTGTGAAGCACCGCCGCGGAGGAACGTGGAGCCGATACTGTTTTGATTGCCTTCAAGTTGGGCATACACTGTGCGGCGATGGTAGCCCTCACACTGCACGATCAAATCGCCTGTCCAGACATTTGAGTCCTTAAGATTTAGGTGCTCACACAGTACGGACCGACCGTCAAGCCCAACCTGACTGCTCACACTGTACGAGTAAAATAATACAGGCAAGGAGTAGGAATATCTGCAAGCAAGGCTGTTGCCACAGCTCGACCAGCCAGCCTCCAAAGTTTCTGTCCATATCACGCTTCGTGTCACCATGGCACTTTCACACATTTTGCACAGGCAGAAAGGCACTGGGTTTGGGGAATCGACTCGTGAAAATTTCTGACATTGTCAAAAATCTCTCCTCCCAACCCCCTGTAACACTGCACGGCATGTGACGCCCGACAAGCCGAATTTTGGCCAAAAACGGGCACGAAATCGCACAGTGTGTGCCAATCTTTAGAGAGTCGGCTTAATGGCAGGGTTAGCAATTCTCCAACGCTTGCTAACCTCAAGCTCAGGTTTAAAAAAAAGCTCCGCCCCACACATTGGAAATGCATTGTGAAGCCCAAGGCGTTGTTGTTGTTTGCCACTTTGTTTGTGTTCCTATTTACAGAGACAGGGCTGTGTAGCAGTATTATTTCCAAGCGAAATGCTTGGAAATAGTTGATGAATTTGACAGTGTATTAGCTTGCAACTGTTTTTAATGCAGCATTGCTTTTAGAGGCATCATCAAGACATCATGACGTCCATCAACCTCACCCCCAACCTCCTGCCTCCTCTCTGTACAGAGAACAAAACAACATTCACGACAGCACATGCAACATGGTTTCCTCCGGTACTATACCTGTGCAGGGTGACGCACGTGTGTGTATGTACAGTTACAGCAAATGTGGCCTAATTTCTGCCTCGTGACAAATATATTTCTTGACCAAAATGCACAGAAACCCGTGACTGGATATTTATCTTCCACATGCAGTGTGGAATTACTGTTCGAGGGAAGGCAAAGCCCAGCAATAGCCCGGAATTGATTAAATACGTGTCGCGTTTGTTTTTCTTTTTCTTCTTTTTTTTTGTGGCTCTGTTAATTCTTTTTGAAAACATTCCAGCTACCTCCACTTATTGGACAGCGCAAACAAAGCCCAACTAGTCCTCCCTTTGTACCCAAACACATTACACCCCCTGAATAACAATTTCCACAACTGCGTAAAGGAGAATGAATTGTAGTTTCTCTATCACCAAGCCTAGATGCCGAGCTCCTTTCTTTGTGGCTATGACATAGTCTTCGCCGGCCATTAATTACATATAAATCATTAACATATTCGACTCAATATGGTTGTGAAACAGAGTCTATATAAGACATACAATTGTGTTTCTCAATCCTGTGTTCTGGGGACCCACTGTCCTGCATGTTTTACATGTCTCCCTGCTCCAACACACGTTATTCAAACGACTGGGTCGTTATCAGGCTTCTGCAGACATTGATAACACATTCATTCATAGGTCATATGGTAAGATACTGTGCTGTTGCATGTTTTAAAGTTGTACGGCGGTAAACTGTAGTGTCTGACAGCGTGCAAGTTTACAATAGAAGTGCGGTCTCACTGCAGGGGCAATTTGATTTATTTCAGTGTCATGCACTCTTGCTGCCCAGGCCACATAGATGTTTGACACGTCCATGCATCACATTGCATTGTGTGTGTGTGTGTGTGTGTGTATAACGCGCATCTCCAAACAAACCCAGTTACCGCTCAGACAACGCTTTATTGCTAGTTCTTTCTGCCGGCCAAGTTTGTGACATAAAAGCAGTATTGTCTGGAGCTCGGGCCTTTTTAATAGTAGTCTAAACAAAACCCTGTGCAATAAAGTCCCTTCATAAGCATATTGTACAACAGACAATAGATTGCCAAGTGAATGAATTGGTGACTCTAGTATAGCTTCGGTGATGCAGCGTGGAGCGGACTACCACCTCATCGCAGGGGAGGGCTCCTGTGACAGCTCTCTCACCCGGACAAGTGGCTGTGCGTCTGGGGACTGCGAGTCACACGGAGCCCCCCGCTGTGTGGAGCGACGCAAGGGCTCCTCACCGACCCACACAATAGTTCATGCAAGCTTCAAGACCTGTGGTGTAGCCGATCTGTGTATGTGTGTCTGTCTGTCTGTGTGTGTGTTGTATTCCCCCGCATCAGATCAGGTGACCCGTGGATACTCTGGCCTACGGAGACCAGAAGTTGAATCCCAACTAAAGAGCCGTTTGTGTGCACTTTGTGTGTGACTGTCGTGTGTTTGTGTGTGTGTGTGTGTGTGTGCGCCACTGAGTTTGGAGAAACGTGAGGAATCCTGACGTTGCCAGGCTTCCTGCCATAACCCAGTTTAGAAGGATTAATTAGGAATTAGGGAATGTAATGTTATCGGTGCATGATCCGTTAAGGTGCGAGCGCACACACGCGCGTCCCACTAGAGCGTATGTAGGGCAAGGATTACCCAGAACCAAACAGCAAGACTAATATTCTGACTTTTTCTTCTTTATCTCTTTAAAGGTTTTGTCACTTGCTCATTCTCCATCTGTCTCTCTCTCTCTGCCTTCCCTTCATATCCCCTGTGTTTCTCATTACCCTCCTTCTCCTCCTTCGGCCTACTTCCATTCATCTCTCTCTCTTTCTCTCTCTGACTCCTTGCCTCCACAAAGCTACTTTTCTTCCATGTTTTTTTTTTTTTCGCTCCTCATTTGCTATTACTCCTTTGCGTCTCCTCTGCCGCCATTATGCCACCCTCTAAGGTCTTGTGTAGGCTTTCTTTCAGCCTTTCATCTTCTGCCTCGCGCCGTCAAAGGGAGAGAGGGAGTTTTATTTTAATTTCTTTCGCCCGTTTTTCATTTTTTGGTATGAAGGCTCTTCAAGCGGCCATCTTGCATCTGGCGCCTTTGCTTGGTGTTTTATTTATTTATTTATATATTTGTTCTTTGTTTCTCTCAAATAACTCTCCCTCCTCTCCTATTGAGGAGAATGCGTTGGAGAAAACAGCGCTTCTTATAGTACCTTGATCCGCTCTGACCTTTTTTTCTTTCTTTCAAATAAATACATAGATGAAGCCTCTTTACTTTCAGTTGGTAGTGGTGACAGGGTGGGTTTGAGTGTTTTACCTTTGTCGCGGCTGCATTCACTCTGTCTGAGTTGGTGTGCACCGTGCGTCTGTAAGCGCACGTTCACTGATCGGCAGGTGCTCGCTCGGCCACAGACGCAGGCAGAGAGAGAGAGAGAGAGCGAGCGAGAGAGGCAGAGGCCGCTCTGTGTGCATCGATTTGGCGAACACAGACGCAGATGAAAGGCTATGAAAGGCGAAGAGATGGATGAGCCGAGCGGTGGGGGCTGTAAATGAAAGGAGAGCTGTGGGTTTGTTTATGTCTGCGTGCGAGCCTATTTGTCTGCCCGCGTGCACATGCCTGCCCGCCAGCGTCAGGTGCGCTTTTCCCCAGCGCGCGGTAATGATATTGTTTTTATTAATGTCTGATTAAAGATTTAGCACGCGGCTTGCTGCCGCACCTCTTTGTGCTTTTACAACACCTCTCCCCCTATCCACCTCTGTATTCGTATCGCCGTCTCTCTCGCACTCACACACGCACGGCGCGCACGGACACACTGTTTCCCAGGAGAATACGGACGTTCGCGCTTCAGCACTGATCAAAACAAGCTACAGTCGGCTCCGCTTCATCATTCGTTGACCACCCATCATTCTTACCCGCCTACCTAGTTTCTTTCCTCTCCATGCCTCTGGTTTTCTCTGTGTCCTTTCCCCCCTCTCTCTCTCTCTCTCTCTCTCTCTCTCTCTCTCTCTCTCTCTCTCCCCTTCCCCGAGGCTGTGTTGGCCAGTGCTCCCTCTCTCAGGCGTGAGATAGCCTTCACGCCCCTGACTTGGAGGAGATGAATCTGCCGGCTGTCTCAGCCTCTCCTCACTGGCGTTTAACCCCTTCCCTTCCCCGGCTAGCATGGAGATGGTTATCTGTCTATCTCTGCCCGCAAGGCTTCGCTTGGCACACTTTGTCAAGGGACGCAAAAAAAAACGTATCCGCAGTGAATAATTTATGTGTCCTAACGAGGCGATTTTGTTTTATTATTTTTTTAAAGATGCGGTTCTTCCGGTGATTAAATGAGTGCCTATTTATTTGCAATGTGAACGTGAGACTAATGGGCTGGCATAAATGTTTCATGGTTCCCCTTTTGTTTTCGGAAGCAGTTAGCCGCGTTGTTGTTTGTGATTTATGGACGGGTGTTATGTTTGTTAGGGTGTTGCATTCCCATGACCCGTGCGTGTGTGTGTGCCCTCTGGCTGCTTGGTCTTAAAGCCTTATCAGCAAGCTGGTGTTGAAACAGGGCCTTTCGCCCAGTGTTACTTTGTACATGTTACATGCAAGTGCACCAACGCAAGCATGTATGCTAGCAAACGTCAGTCCTCAGACCTGCGAAACCCACACACAAACGCAAGCATGTATGCTAGCAAACGACAGTCCTCAGACCTGCGAAACCCACACACAAAAGCCGTTGTTATCAAGCACACTTTTCCTTCCTCCAAGTTCGTGAGTGAAAATCGCCCTCTCCCATCTCTCTCGCTGTCACCCCGGCTCGCCTTATCAGCATGTCCCATCCCTCTTATCCTCCCCCCTAATCTGTCTGCGCCTACCGTCTCACTGCCTATCCCCCGACCGATCTCCTCTCAGCTCCCTTCATCCTTATCTCGCCTCCCTTCCCTCCCTACATTCAGCAGGTTTAGATTGCTCTCAGAGGGCTCTCTCTCCCCCTCCCCTCCCTCAATCCCTCCCTGTCATCTCGGCAGTGCTTTTAATGCATTATGAAAATGGACTGAGGCTATGAATGTGAGATGGGAAGTTTGCCTGTTTTTTGGGCATTTTTTATAAAATGTTTGCCTTCCCTGATACCCCTTCAGCTGCCACCTCCTCCAGCCCCCCCCCCCCCCCCTTCTTACCCCTTCCCGACACAGTGGGGAGGAGGGGGGATTGGGGTCATGTTCATCCCCCCCCCCCCCCCCCCCCCCCCCCCCCCCGGCGACCCTGTAGCGGCACGCTTAACACACACACTTCCATTTGGCATCTCAGCCGAGCGCTGAGCGGCTTGAATACTAGAGCAGGCCAGAGTGGAGAGCATGTTCCTGCACTTGACGCTACTTAATGGAATGGGGGGGTGGGGGGGTGGTTAGGTAGGCCCGTCGGGTCCTGTGACCTGGTTGTGGGCTTCCTCCATCTGATGAATCTCCGTAGGCATATCTCCATCTCCCCTTTTCCCCCCCTGCATCAATGTGCGAGGAGCCGCCGTCTTTCATCTCAAGTGGAGAGGGGATCATCCGTTGGAGAGACGGAGAGACGGGGGCAGGACGGGAACTGACGGCAGGCAACAAACGACCCGAAAGATAGTTAGTCACGGGGGGGGGGGGGGAGAATGGAGGTGGCCCGCGGCACCACCTCAGTCGTCGAGGGACAAGGGGGAGGTTGGGGTGTTTTTGGTAGGGGGCGGTCACTGAGCCCCCTGAGCCCCGGCGTTTGTAGGAATGCGAGTGGACCAGAGGCACTCGCGTTCGCACTGGAGGTTTTAATGAACTCGTGGCTCTGTTGCTTGGAGAGAACAGTAGCGCTGTTTTAAAATAGCCCCCCATCTTCCCTCCCTGCCCCCCCTCCTCCGTCTCCACACTTTCCCTTTTCTTTCTCCGCCCTCACGCCTCTTATTTCTTTCCTTCTGATGTTCCCGAGACACTCTCTCTCTTGCGCGTGTGTGTGTGTGTGTGTGTGGCTGGCTGGCTGGCTGGCGGTGGTTATTCTGAGCGCAGGCAGGCCATGCGTGTGTGTGTGTGTGCGCGCGTGTGTGTGTGTGTGTGTGCGTGCTTGCGCGTCAGGGTTTAATTGCAGTGTGCATGGAAACGAGCGTAATTAGCTGCCGCTCGCTTCCTCCTCCGCCCGGCTAACAACCAGCCTCCCCTGTGCACTCTCTCTCCTGTCTCTCTCTCTCTCTCGCCATCTCTCTCTCCGGTTTCTATTCTCACGCCTGTCGCCACGGCGACGAGCCCCACTCTGCCATTGTTCCCCCTGCCGCGCGCCAAAGAACAAAGGAGCCGGCTATTAGCTCCCCGAGAGGAGAGGCGGAAGTGGAGGGGGAGAATGGGGGGGGGATGGAGAGATGAGCCGAGTAAGGCAATGAAGGGAGGAGGGGGGTTGGGGGTGATGAGTGTTTGAGACGGGTTTGAGACAATTCTAGAAGAAAGGGAGAGTTGGAGAGAGGACTCCTCAACTGAAGAATGGGAATTTGAGTATAGAATTAGACGGATAGCGGAGGAGAGTTTTGTCTCCCCCTCCCCTCCTCCTGAGCAAAGAAAAGTGAGATGGAACAAGTTTCTTAATTGAATTCAAGGAAACATGCATCGTCGTTCGAGACGCAATGTACCTTGTCTCTTTCTCTCCACCGCTAACTTGTTTTCCCTTCATCTCTCTCTCTCGCTCTCTCTCTCTCTCTCTACACCCACGGATATCGACATCTCTTTATGATTGTGAGCCTTTCTTGCCTCTTCAGGTGCATGCACGGAGGCACAGCCACACAGATGTGCGTGCGTGTACCTTGGTCGCACTACCAGCTAGCGGGTGTGCGTGCGTGCATGGCGGTCATTAGTGACGCGTAGGCGGATAATGCTCTGTATGCACCGCCGGCCGCCTGAATGTTAACAGATTGTAAGGCGGGAGCAAAAGTGAATTTGGTTTCCTGAGGAAAATGGAGCAAATTACACTTTTATAGCCCTCTGCCTCCATCTCCCGTTGCCTCCATTACTCACCGGGCGGACATATAGAGAGAGCGAGGAAGAGAGTGCGAGGGAGAGAACAAGAGATTGGGTTGGATGTTTGGTGGAGATACAGGACCGTGTGTTTGATGGTGAGAGTGCAGTGTGTATGTGTGTATATACACACACACAGTCTAGGGACAGATTTTAAAAGTGGCAAGGAACTTCTCCGGCCTCGTGCCTTGAGATGGAGCTCTGGGCTGGACGTTCATTATGGTTCTTTCATCTCACTAGAAGAAGAGATAATTATGCCCCTGTGTGAAAAAGAGACAGATATTGTCAAGATTTCTGAATATAATTTGGTTTCAGATTCTGAACTATTAATCTGCACTATTAATCCTATATATTTGCTCTAAATCTATCTGTTCTGTAGGTTATAAAATGAGGATAATATCCAGGCTCTGCCTACGGTTTAAGCACTACATTTAGAATCAAAGTACATTTCCGTTATGGCACGCCAGATTACTGGGAAGTGTTGATGAACTCCTTCTTTAGATACCTCCAATGGTGATGTAATAGCACCGCAATATTGAAGCGTTTTTTCCCTATTTGAACAGTTGACTAATACAGAATCGCACTTGCTCAAAGTGTTACTAAGAATGAGCTGGTAATAATGTGCATGTGATTGACCTGTGGTACTCAGACTTTGGTGAAACCTCAATGCTTAAGGGGAAACCAAGAACCTAGGCAAGTCATTATTGCAACAGTTTTCTCTTATCACTTTAATGTAACGTTTCTCTCTCAAACGTTAGCACAAAGTTTATCGTTGTCTGTTGATCGCCTGTCTAAAATAGAGGCTTGATAACGCTGTAGCTTTTGGTTAATTAATCACCATTATCGATGCTAAGGACAAATGAGAAAGTGCCTTTAATGTTATATGACTTTAAAACCTTACAGCCCACAAGCAGCTACTGCACCAAATTAATCCTATCTTAATGTCTTAGGTTTGACTCCTCGTTGAGATGTTAACTTCACTGTACCATACATCCATTGCAGCAAGATATGAATTTCACAAAAAAAAACTATTTACCAGAAGAAACCAACCTTTATTTGATGCATATAGAAGATTATAAGAACATCCTAGTATCTGGCCAATCATACTGCTGAAACTGCTGAAGGTGTCGTAGCCAATCATAGTTGATTGTGCCGTAATTGCATACTTTGGAATAACCCAATTTATATCCTAGACCTTGCTATGTCCCGTAATTACATACTTTGGAATAACCCATTTTATATCTTAGACCTTGCTATGGCCTAACTTAACAGCACTGTTCCTAATAACGTTTCATATAACGTATCCCATTTACATTCCTGTCATCCATCCATTTCTGAGCAGCATGAATTTATTATCTGTTTTGTTCTTTGAACAAAATTTTCAAAGAACAAACTGTTGCCACGGTTCAATCACTTAATTCATAGGAATGTAGAAATGCAGACAGATGAAAATGACACTCGCTATTATAGTCCATGATTAATAGGCCAATTCCTGAACCAGACAAAGTTCCATAGCGAGAGCCAGCAGTTCAGGTTCAGGAGTCTAAAGGCCCTTTTAGATAGCACATGACATGTGCTATGCTTGCCACTAAGTTGAGCACAGACTTCTCAGAGTGTGATTAATTGGCTCGCCTCCCATCCGCACGTATTGCTAGCAGGAGAGGTTGCATTTCATAAGCAACAATGCAGCGTAATGTACTGTACATGTTTTGTTTTTCTGCAGTGAAAGTCAACTGTATATTTCTTTATTCCTTAAAGAAAGTTCTAGATTTATTTTATTTTGAAAATAGTATGCAGTATTTTAAGGCTGCTAGATTATGGCAAAACAATTTATAATCACACATATTTTGGTTAATATTGGAATCCCCAAAAAATCCCCCCAAAAACTATGAAGCAAATAAATAGTGAACCATCTTTAACTGTAAAATCTTCCTTAATAATTTTTCCATTGATCTTTCACTTTCACCCCAGGAGGGTGAAAGTTTACCACAAAATAAGTTTACTAACACTTACTAATGTGCAACATAATCTTTTTTTTTTTTCTTCTTCTCTCAATTACATTGTTTTTGTTTGATTATTAGAAGCCAAAATTGTACTCTGCTGTAAACTTGTTTCCAAGATGCCTTTCCTCACCAGGACTTGAAACAAGCGTATTCCTCCCCTACCTTGCTTGCTGCCTTGGTTCTGTTGGCCACACTTTTGCTTGATGCGGCGAAAAGCCGTTAAGGCACTCCTCAATCCATTGGACTTGATGGTTTTCAAAGTGCAGTGGTGCCATTGTAGCATTGTCTGAAAGGACATTAGCCTGGTCCCAGTCCCTCTGCTGGAACACCCTGAGTTATGGGTTCAGTCAGAGACACAATGTAGTTGACTTAGACCATTTTTAATGGAGCTCTATGGGAGAATTCTGAAATGTGCAAATTTGGCAGTTGTAGGTACATATCCTTAGCCTGGCTCCGCCCGACTATTGCTCTCAGCTGAACATTTATTTTTTCTGAATTATTCTTGCAATCCTGTTTTGCAATAGCATTTTCACGGCCACCCTGCTTGCGGGACCAGTCAAGGTAGGTTAGCGAGATGATGTTGAAGTCAAGCTTGTTTTGAAATGGTAGAGCTAGATTGTAGCTACGCCGATTGGTTAAATGCTGTCCAGTAGTTTAAAAATTAACCGGCAAATATGGAAGTTTGAGGTATCCCACCACCCCACATTTTGTGGCTGTGTCAGCAAATGTTTTCATCAAATTTTTTGCTCCAGATTCTGGTACCGGATTATTACCAGATTTTACCCAATTGTTTTTTTTTTCTTGTTTTTTTTTTATACTCCATAGGATTAAGCATGTGTTGTGAGCTGTTACTCTATAATATATGATCTACAATGCACAACATGGATATTATTATTAATATTCTGTGTAGGCTTTAAAACATGACCAAGGCACTTAGCCAGTAGCTAAGATAAAGAGCAGTGCCATAATGTTAACATGTCTAACATACATGCATATACAGCAATAACAAAGTGCTTATTTCCTTAGAGCAGTAAACAAGGAATTGTTTTCTAGAGAAGGTAAAAATAAGTAATAGAAAAACTATAGTGAGGCCTATGAGGTGGAGAGGTCACTAGTTCCGGTACCAAGGTAGATTATGAAGAGGTGGGTCTAGAGTCCTTTGCGGAAGATGGGTAATGTCTCAGCTGTCGGCGATGTGACAAATGAGTTGAAACTGGGATGAGTGATTCTGGAAGGGACTGTGGTGCGACCCAGCTGTCTGGTGTTAGACCAAAGTGTTCTGGCTGGGACCTTGATTGTGGTGCGACCCAAACCAGAACCAGACCATTGCTTGGAGCTGGAGCTGCTTTGTTGGCCAACACGACTGTCGTACATTGGGGGGAGCCGGTCTTCTCGGAAGTGTTGTTACCTGGGAGATCGGACTTGCAGTATAGTCCAGGAGGGAAATCACTAGAACTTGAACCAGGAGCTGAGTCGCTTTGCTTATGAGGAAGGATGTTATCTTTCTGATATGGTACAGTGAGAATATGCAGGAGCGAGTCATTGCGGCGATACTTGCTTGCTCGCACGACAGTTTTGTTGTCAAGGGTGCCGCCGAGGTACTTTAGTGGGTAGAGGAGAATACCGCAGTGTTCTCACAGGTGATGGACATGTCCACCAGAGGACTGTCTTCCGTTGTGTGCTGGTACAACAGCTCATATTTGTATAGTTAAATCATTAAATATTTGACGACGTGGCATAAAATAATTGAATAAATTAAATTGAGGATGCTTGATTAGCTAAAAATGCTAGGTGATGGGGATGTTGGATGCACAGTGTGCCTGTACTCTGTACAAGCAATGCTAATTGAGCCCTCCATGACGGAACAACGTGGCATTGTTTTCTTTTAGTCTAGTTTTTAATCTAGATTAAAAATGTATCCTCCCCTTTCATCCACGCGCATCCATCTCTAGCCGGCTAAAAACCAAACCTAGCGTCCCAATGACCGTTACAGTAGAAGGAGCCGCCCAGCTGTGAGAAGCCAGCACGTGTGACTAACAGAGGGGGAGAGCGGCAAAGACATTTGCTTTTGATTTGGGAATTAAAAGCAAAGTTTAGTCGGACCAGTTTGGTTGCTTGGAGCTCAAGGTTGGCTCAAGGGCAACGTCCCCACCCCCCCACCCCCCCGGCTAGGCGGCGGCTGTGTAGCTCTGCACAGCAGGCGGTGCACGCTCTCTCGCGCACATGTGCACATTCGTGCGAGCAGCCATATCCACACAGCTGTCCCGGCATCTCTCTGGCCCTCTGACCGGGGAATACACGCCTGCCTCCATGTTACTGCTTAGCATCAGAACCACAGCCCGTCTCCCTGTGGGCTTCCTACTGCCTCATTACTCTCGTCCCTCGGCTCTTCCTGGCCTGACACTTCCTGTCACATGGTCTTATTATTATTAGTAGTAGTAGTGTTGTGTACCTGCAGATTTCTGATTAGCGGCGCTCTCTCTCTTTCTGTCTCGTCCTCCCCTCCCCCACTAACTCCTCAGTCCAATGGCATTCCCTTATTTTTCTACGCACAGATTCTTCTTCTCTGGCCACATTAGATTTGACATAATCCAATTCTCTCCCCTCCCTCATCCTATTTTCTCTCTCTATCTCTATCTCTGTCTCTCTCTCCCTCTCTCTCCCTCCCCCTGTTTTCCCTTTAAAGGTCAGTTACTCTCTCTCTCTCTCTCTCTCTCTCTCTCTCTCTCTCTCTCTCTCTCTCTCAATGTAAAGTTCACTCTACAGCTTTGCTCCCAAGGTCTCGGGCTGTTTTAATTATACTCTATGGACCTTCTACCATGTTCCCGTAGAAAGACATACACACACACACTGCACACACAGTAAACATGAAAGTGGTTACTGCTGTGCTCATTCTTTTCTTTTATTTTTTTTCCTCTTCAGTTGTAGTCTGTCTTTTGCTTTTGAATTCCCTGTTCAGTATTGCAGGAAAACTTCAGCATACTTTTTAACACTGCTGTAAAACTATTCATTACCTGGCCACCTATTGATCACTCATTGTGTGTGTGTGTGTGGCATAGCCTCTTCATGCCACCGAACTGCCGGGAGTTGTCATGGCGATAATAATTCTGTCCTTACCTGTCTCACTCTCTGTCTGTCTCTGTCTTTGCTGTGTCTCAATGTTTGTCTGCCTGTCCTTACCTCTGTCTGTCTGTCTGTCTTTACATGGGTTGCTGTCTGTCTGTCTGTCCTTACTTGTGTCTCAGTGTCTGTCTTCACCTGTCTCTCTGTCTGTCTATCATTGTGTCTCAGTGTCTGTCTGTCTATCCTTGTGTCTCAGTGTCTGTCTGTCTTCACATGTCTCAGTGTCTTCTTGTCTGTGCATGTGTCTCACTGATTGTAGCTGGGTTCACATGGACACTTTTATGACTTTCCAAATGGAATCCTTCCGGTTGACGATCGCTGCTGGTGTGTTTACATGTTGCGTCGCCATTCATCAGAATAAATTATATTAAACATGCAAACATTCTATAAACTAATATAACGTGTCCCGCTAGCAGAAATGCTAAAACCGGCTAGCCTCTTGTTGCAGACACTTGGGGAGAGTGAGGCTGTTTGTGTGACTGGTGAAGAGATGTTCGATTCCAGACGAAGCTGAACGAAATTAAGGTTGGGCCTTCTCTTCCGATTGAGGTGTTTATATGGAGTATTTTGATTCTGGTTGGGCTTTTAACCGGATTCCAGTCGCACTTTTTTAAGTTTAGTCGATCTAGTGTGATAAATAGGCAGGGCATTTTCGCCGTATAGGACTCTACAACAACCTACTGTGTAGTCAGGCATAGTCGGCAGTCGTCCGCGGATGTTGTTACGATGGAGAGTAGTAGCCTGAAAATCCACGTTGACAAATCACTGCCACTGTTGGACAGTACGAGATGCCTGAATTGCGTTAAAGACGGAGGGCACTACTTTTAAACGTAACTGACTCAAGATAAGCGTGTCTTCAAAGACGCACCTTTATAATGGGAAGCCCGGTTGTAATGGAAATGCAACGTTTAACCGCGCTGGGCTGGGCTGTTCCATGCCATGCCGTGCAATGGAAAAGGACCAATAGGCTCCATGTAAAGCAGTTTTTCTTGCTCGTACTCTCTTCCTTTGCCGTCTCTCTCTCTCACCTTCTCCATCTTTCCCTTTGTCTTGCTCTCTCACCATATCTCTCTCTCCCCCTCCCACGCACGTTTTTTGTCATTTTCCTTTGCCTCATTTTTCACTTTCTATTCCTACTTTCTTTCTCTCTCATTTCTTCCTTCCCTCCCTCCATCCCTGTGGTCCTCACCTCTTGTCCAGCCGCCCGGGGAGAGAGGGACACAGAAGGAAAAGAGGAATGCTAATTTTATCACCGCGGCGACGCAGAGAGGGAAAATGTCACTCGTCTCAGGAAATGAGATGGCTAGCGTGTGTGTGTGTGTGAGTCTCAACAGAGAAAAAAGTCAGAGTGACACTCTGCCCCCC
>JAODTR010044943.1:0-19087 GCA_025399935.1 Amblyopsis rosae | reverse complement strand
TTTCCCACCCTCTGTATTCCTTTTTCTGTCTCTCTGTCTCCCTCTCTGCATGTCGGTGTAGTTGTCCTTATTTGGCTTCCCCTCGAGTGAGCAGAGGTGTGTGTGTGCGCGCAGCGCGTGCGCTCGTGCGCTCGTGCGTGTGAGAGCGTTTGTGTCTGCGCGACTGTATATGCGTTTCCTCCTGACTGTGACTCACCTCTTGTCTGACTCACGAACGCTAACAAAAACATGCTGTTGCCATGGGGACAGTCCAAGCCCCTCCCCGCCACCACCACCCTGCTCTCTTTCTCTCTGTCTCTAACTGATTCTCTCTCTCTCTCTCTCTCTCTCTCGTGTGTGTGTGTGTGTGTGTGTGTGTGTGTGTGTGTGTTACTGTCAGTGTGTCAATACAGAGAGGATCTGCTTTCTGTCTCTCTGTGGGCTTCACCCAGGTAGGCCTGGTGACCCGTTAACCTGTTTGAGGCACTGGTGGGCCTGCAGACTGCTGTGGATGGTAGACGAAAGGGGGGGGGGGGGGGGGTTCAAATGCATAAAGAATGTTCAAATGATAAGGAAATTGAAAAACTTGAAGAAGGGAAACAGAAGTGTTGGGAGGGGCGAGACAACCTGTTTGTCACCGTTGTGAAATTGCAGTCTGCTTTGAACTGGTCCTATTCTTTGAAGTGCTGGCGTCACCGTTCGGCCGTGCCACGGCCTCCGGGGAGCTGGATAATTTGCCCACGTGTGGCGTTACGTTACGACCGAGATCAGGTGCGTTGTACTGGATGTACCCACGTCCTCACGCGAACACCGCTTGGCCTACTTGTGCTTTAGCGAGCGCTGGACGTGCACCACCTAGCAAGAACAGCCAGTGTGCCGTCAGCGCCATGAACTAGCTGTGCACTCAAACATGAATTGTGTGTCGCACATGCACGTGAATGGTGTAATCACAACATGGTGAGTTGATTTAAAGTTACAATCCTCCGTAGTGGTGTAGCACTCCCAAGAATCCAAGGTTTCCCGAGCTCAGTTCACGTCCATAGAAGTGTGGGCAGCTTTGCGGGGGTGGGTAGAGAATAGTGTGAGTTGAGTTCATGTAGGGGGAGGAGTAGAGGTACCCAGAGGGGTATACTGTTTTGTGTAACACTGGTTACAGCTAAGGGTAATTCAATACACAAATCAAATAATATCCCTGTAACTAACACCCCTCCCCTCGAACACATCATTCATGCATGTTGACCTCTGACCTTATCCTGACCTGGCTGCCAAACTAAGTAAGGTCATAGCTGACTTCCTGTATCAGCGACCACTGCGCTGCACTGCACAAGACAGCGATGAAAACAGATTATGCACTAGAACGCTTGTCAGAGCGAGAGTCAGGGCCCCTGAAAGTTAGCAAGAGGGTTTCAAAATGTTGGGATACATATTTCGAGAGATTCAGATGGATTCTAAACTATTATGTTAGTTCTAGTTTTGTTGTTGTCTTGGTGTGGTGCTTGTGACGTCTCTTGGAAAGCTCAAGATATGAAGACACATACTCAGATAGTCAGTAGAACACACACACACAAACTAATCAACAGGAAGAGACACATTCATACAGCAGACAGGTATACGCAAACACACATTTGACCTCTGTGTGACGTCTGTGGGGACTGAAGCCTTATGGCAGATGGCTGGGAGGCATTCTGGGAAAAGAAACTGTACCCCGATAATGACCTAATCCTCTGAGATTGAGGGCAAGAGCAGATGAGCGACACCAACAAATAAAAAAGGAGAGAGACACAGAAAGAGAGAGATGCAGATCAGATCTGTATAGATTAACTTGGCAAACAAATGGTCAAATACAGGGGTGAATGTTCTAGAACGCCATTGCCACGCTTTATTTAAAAACAAAATAGCAATCTCTCATATATGTTGTATGATTCTAAACACATGTCGTAACACAGTTTGACTATGAGCGTTGGCAGAAATGGGGCTTCAGTGCCCATACTGCACACAAGTTAAGACTTCCGTAAGTAACAGCAAGGATTGTGATAGCTTTAGCTGAATAAATGTCCTTTTGCTGATAAATGAACAGTGGTGACATAAATTGACAGTTAAGGTAGATCCTTGATAAAGGGAATGTACATATGCTTTGTAAACATTCAGTATTGAAATATAAATTGCTGTATTGCAGACGTATTGTATACAATACATCTATCTATCTATCCTCTGTGTGGCATGTTTCAAATGAGTATAGCTATGTGTATTGTGAGTACAGCTGTTCCTGTGCTAGTTGTAATCCTCTCTAATCTCCATGGCTCCTTTAGGATCATTCACTATAGTCCCTAAAGTATCTTTGACCTGACTCCATAGCGCTCCCACACTCGATTCACTTTGTAGTCTGTCACACTGGGCAAAACTCAATCCTACAGATACAAATGTGTACATTCATTGTGATATAGCATTTTGATGTTTTTGTCCAAATGACATCCTTGCAAACCCTGTTAAGCCTTGCCGTTAAAGAGGCTATTTTCTCAAGAACCATTGGCCATCTGGTAATTCAATACACTGCTGATGATCAAAAGATAATGGAAATTGAATCACAAGACCACAAACACCAATTCCTAATATCTTTTTTCAACGCAGTAAGTCCCTGTCCTCTAAATATTGCCTTTATCATGAAGCTATGGAAGAGCTACAGTTATAATGATATTATTTTGTGAGTTACTATAGGAGATCTTGCACATTGTGCTGTAGTAAACCATAGCCATAACATAACTACTTTCCCATTTCCACTTGACAAACCTGCTCTCAATCCACAATTATACAAGTAAATGTAATATACTTTCACATGCATATATTCCATTAACACTGGTTGTGGAGAACTTGTAGCACATTACTACTATCAGAAATAAGTTTGACTTGGGTTTGTAAAATAAATGTAAGGTGGTGAGTGCCTTGCTTGGTGTTACCAAGCAATGTATTAGTGCAGGTTTCACTGCAAAAATACTGTCTACTAATTATTGTATACTGATGCTGCCCTCTGTTGTACATAAACAGTAATGACATTTCCTTTATAGGCTATTATTTAATAAAAGTGGTAAATCCCTTTTCTATGTCTATTGGAGCAATATACTGTATCAAAAGAACAGGGAAAATATGTTAGTGGTGATAAATGCATTAAACGACTGTAAGATTTACAAAGAAAACAATGCATAATCACATAGTAAAGCAGGTTTTGTTTGAAGTACTATAGTTAATATGAACCTTACTGATTATGGATTCTAAATAATGTTTTTTAAAAATACATTAACATAACATAGGCCCATAGGCAAGATAGATACTGTACATTACAAATCAGAGGGAAATAATGATACCTGTTGAAATATATTTGTGAGCTATTTCCCCTGCTAGTAAACCTCACCAGCAGGCATCTTTTATCTGATTCACTGTTTGAGTTAAATTCATTGAGCCTTCTGCAGAAGAATCTTCTGCCATTTTAGGCCCTCTCTACAGGCCAAACCTTTGCATATGGTCCATTTATAATTCAATATAAGTCACAACTCAGTCACTGTTTCTAAAATTCCTCAAATGCAGTCCAAAGGGTAATGTTTCATCCTGCATGTGCTATGGATACTGAAATATAAAAATAATGTTCTCCCGGTTATACTACAAACATGTAATAAAAGCAGGAGGTGTGAGAGATGTAAATGAAGTAAATTATTTAAGAAAAATATAAAATGTTTTAGGTAGCCCCTCCATCAAATATGCATCTGATTTTGTTCTCTAATCTGTGAACTTTAAAAACCCCAGAGCTTTCCAACACAGCTGTTTTATACATTCCATTATGACGGGACCAGTTGAGACAACCACCTCTCAGTGGCATATTCAACTTTAAATATCCTTCAGTTCCCTACTGTCCATTCAGATGTAATCTCAGTCCTTTAAAAGGGAAAAATCGCTTTGTAGGAAAATAAAAACAAAAGAAGGTTGTAGCGCTTCTCTGCTACTCTATGTGTGTGTGTGTGTGTGTGTGTGTGTGTGTGTGGGTGGGGGGTGGGGTCATGCTCTCAGAAGTTGCTGAAAAGCTTGTATTTCATGTTCCAGTCCATCTGCGGCGCCCTCTTCTTGGTTCTCTTGGCGTGGGCCTTCTCCTTGGCCTCGGCCGCCGTGGGGCTCAGGCGCAAGCCGATGTCAGCCAACGGGTCCAGCAGGCGGCCCCCATCGTCCTCTGCCAGCTACCAAACATGAATGGATAAGAACATGGGGCAAGGCAGCACCGCGATTACAGCTGGTATGTTGATGACCATTACATGGCGACAGATTACAACTAGGGATGCCACCGATACAATACTGATTTAAATAGCTGGATCAGTATCGGTGACAATTTGGCAGTTGTAACCGATCCATGGGTCTGAGCCAATTAAATTAATTTACATGCATAGGTCTACTGTCAAACATCAGCCATGTCTAACCTACCCAGGCAAAACTATCAGCAGCAGGTTTATAAAATGCATCTAAGTCCTAAAATAGTAATTGGCTGCCATTTACTTTGCTTAAACCAAACCACTCAAACATAGCAAGCATACATCAATGACAACATTGTAATATTTCCTTATATTCATATGTAGCCCATTTACATTATGTTTTACAGAGTTAGAAAAGCAATGTTCAAGCCTGATGGTTCCTTACACAAAACATGATTCCCAGTGTCTTCCACAGTCACAGTGAGGAACACAGCTTAATTTAACACTGGGATCAGATCGGTACTCGGTATCGGCCAATACACAAAGTGCAGGTATCTGTATCGGTATCGGCACAGAAACAATTGGATTGTGCCATCCCTAATTACAACTGCATGTATTAACTGCAATCAGCACCGAGCAGCAGTGTGTACATGTAATACAAATAACAAACACTACATGTGACCAATTCACCATCTTTGCGTCATACCTGTGTGCTGTTGCCTTGGCTACTGAGATCGGAGTGCGTAGATCTCATGGACTGCGTACTGGAGCTGCCATTGATGTGAGGACTGGGGGAGCCGTTGGATATGGACGGCCGGTCATAGTCTGCAGAGCCGTGTTATTCAATATTATACAACTAACATCGACCAGCTGACACAATACGAGAAGCACAGACTACTGAATGAATAAGGCGTATTCATGGAGCATTCTTTAAGGGCGCAGTGGCGATTGTAGTGGTTTGTGGGGCCCCAGGCAGAAAGCGCGATGGTCAGTAATGGGAATGAAGCCTTTATCAGACATCTTTCATAAAAATATGAAGTTGTTTTATTTGCAAGAACCTTGTCATGTAAATCATTACCTAACAAACAAAATGAAAATAACAAAATTAGATAAGTGTAAGTGAGCCTTTTTTTGAGGGTCCTTGAAATAAATCAGGTCAAATAGAATATAGCGGCCTGCACTATGCTATAACTATGTTAGCTAATCAGGCCAAATTAGCTAGCAGACAGTGACTCTGGCCTCCTGTATGCCTACCTCTGGTATGGCAAACTGTGGGGATGACTCCCATCCTCTTGAAATGTTCATCTGTGTCGGGGTCAACCACCAGCAACGTGGCCTCATCTCCACCAGTCTTTATGAAGGCCACCACCTCCGCATGACGCATGCCCTCAATGTTGACTCCATTCACCTGAAGGAGAGGGGGGGGGGTGGTTGGAGAGATAGAGTGCGGTGTGAAGTTGGTCACAAAACATTTGTAATGTGCTGTAGAACATGTATTTTCACACTGTAATGTATAATGAGTCCTTACACTACATGTTTACTTCATAGAGTTGAGCAGTCTGCATGAGTAGACCTAGAACTTCGAATGGCTATATTTGTGAATGCAGTACCGTAAACAGCCACATGGTGGCGCGATGTAACAACGTATATACTAACTATTCACTGACAGTGGATCACTTTTCAAAACATAGACACGTCTGTGTGAGATAACCAGCATAATGTCATTTCCCTGACAATTCTCACACTAAATATAGTTCAAGTAAGAAAAAAAAGACTTTAAAACAACAATCCAATGATAAAGCAGCTCCATTGTCGTGCTACACTGACACACACACACAAAACACATTGTGTGCGTGCGCATGGTAATAATATGCCTATAGCCAACAGCAGAACACCATGGCCCATCGATGCTTTCCCTTATTGGGCTGTATTATGCGTATGGGACAGGCCCGTGTACCAACGGCTCCGGCCTCTCCAGGGCAGGTAGCTTGCATGGCGGCAAGTTAAAGTTGGTACATCATCAATTATTGACGGCTCGCCTGAGCTCAGGCTGTAGTGGGAGTGTCAGGTGTCACTGGTCTCAGGGGGAATTTGTTTAAAATGTCACTCTGACAGGAGGGAGGCAGAAAGGCAGGGGGCAAATGTCACAGCCTTTTTTTCGTAAGGTAAAGTAATGGCAGCCCTGTTCAGCCAAGTATTGTGTAAGTGGCAAATAAGGTACTCAATCTACATACTGTGTAGATTGAGTACCTGCTGTGAATGGAGGCAGAAATAGCAGGATTAAAGGTCAGTCAGCAATTATAAGCTTATGCACGTTTTGTCAAATTCAGTGAATATATCCTGCTAGCTAGCTATGTGTGCACGCTAAAAAGAAATTTTCAGGTGTTGCTACACAGCCCTGGCTCTGTAAGCGGGAACACAAACAAAGTGGTGCAGTTGTTTTTTCCACCTTCCTTGGCAATGCATGTTCAATTTGAGGGACGGAGATTCTGAGAAAGCACCTTATGGCGGTAAAGGGAGAGGTGTTTTGATCTAGCATCGGCGGTGACTCCACCTATAAGTCGACAAACTAAAGGAATATAAACAATTACATTGTTGACTGTTCTACGCATCAAAAGGTGACTCCTAACCGCTCATTCACTCTCATTCATCTCTCTCTCTCAAGCCGGTCACCGCCTCACAGTAGGTTGGTGGGACCGCTTGCTCAGCCAGCCAGTCTGTGTGTGTGTGTGTGTGTGTGCGTGCGTGTGTGGGGCACACAGTCAAACAGGCAGATGGGTCAGAGTCTCCCCATAGATGTCCATGTGGAGAGAACAAGCACCTTTTGTGGCAGACTAAGCAGCAGGTGTTGTGTCATATTTCACAGCCCTTCCCTAATCATCCACCCCACACAAACCAATACTCAAACCGGCATTCTCATTAATTAAGTACTGCATTGTGTCTGCTAACAAACACACCCACACACCCACGCCCACCATTTACACAGATATTTCACTAAATTTGTTCTCAGGCTGGCTACTTTTTAAAATCAGAAAAGTTGTTTGTTGTGTTTCTAAAATAACGCATGAAGATGTAATAACTAATAGTAAGACTAACATTGCTTGAAATAAGCACAACTCATGCTCATTAGATCTTAAAAATTATTCTTAAAAGAGAAAGAACATTTTGCTTGCCAAGGCAGGTGCTTATGCTTAGCAATATGTGACCTAGATACATTTGCATGAAGACTTGAGATTTAGAGTTGAGACAGGTGTCATGTGTGTGTGTCTATAGCGTACGGCCTATTGTTACGTCACGCTCTGTTAGGAGGAAGTGAAGGGTTTGAGACAGCATAGGAGCTGGAACGTTGACTGGCGTCTGTGTTTCTGCCAACTAAGGCAGGAGCCTCTCAGGCCTTATTAATGTTTAGACAAGCGCGAGCTAGTGATGCCGCTGGCCAAGCAGCGTCGGTGTAATGGGCCATGTAGAGAGCAAAAGAGAGGGAGGTATCATGCCATGCTTGTTCACCTCCCTAACGAGGCACTGACAGATGACACAAGCATCGTCTTGATGCATGGTTAGGGACGCCTGTAATTGCGCGCACACACACACACACGCACGCACACGCACACACACACAGTCTAAAAACGCACACAGCAGCATCTTGATCAGCCAACCCAACAGGAATTATCATGTTGAAGTTCCAGCTGATTTAACCAGCAAAGAACACACCGCACACACACGCACACACACACACACACGCACACACACCTACACACGCTCTCTCCTGTCAAAACAATCGTGACTCACCACCGCTGTGCATCCAGCCTTGGGAGTATACAGTGTGCAAACACACTAGGAGAAGTACTGGTGAAGGTCATGTTCATGTCTACCTACACATGTATACCATCGTCATTAAGACCCCATACCATCCTCATACATGTTCGTACACCATCTTCAATGTGACACTTATTGTTTATGGATCATTTACATCCATATACAATACTGTAGCCTACATAATGACTATATGATAGAATCCTCATGTCAGGACTCCTCCTACAGGGTTTCCTGTAATGGATTGCTTTTGTTGTAGTAGTGTAACGGTTGCCAGCTGGTAG
The DNA here is from genome assembly GCA_025399935.1 of Amblyopsis rosae. Taxonomy (NCBI): domain Eukaryota; kingdom Metazoa; phylum Chordata; class Actinopteri; order Percopsiformes; family Amblyopsidae; genus Amblyopsis; species Amblyopsis rosae. The sequence continues at coordinate 10,782 of JAODTR010044943.1, read as the reverse complement.
CTGTGTGCTAAAGTTACGTAAATCGCACTCTCCCACACCTCAAGGGTGCCACAGTGACACCAGAGGCCTTGGGCTTTGACGTGTCTTGCTAGTGCATTCGCTCTCTAATCTGTGGGAGCACTGTTTGTGTCGTGGGTGAGACACAGCAGTATGCAAAGTTCAATCAATTTGCGAATGTAGACTAAAAGGCTAAAACAAACTATTTTCACATAGCTGGAAGGATAAATGTCAACAAAATAGCACATACCCTCTAGCCACAAGATCCAAACAGTATTAGCTAGCTATCATAGAACAGGTTAAGAAATGTCCTGTGTCAACTAGATGGATACTTTTAATCTTGCCTGCATTACATTCAGTCAACTGATTAAATGCTGCTACTATAATGTCCCCTGTTATTCTGTATCTAGTCAACTAGTGTATAACTGCCTATGGGGCACCAATGAATGTTCTGGAACATAGTAGCACATGATATAAAGATAGGGTACATGGGCTACCTCACTCACCCCTTTCCCTCTCAACACACGTCTCTCTGACTCCTGCTCTCACGCTGATGAATCACCTCCTCATTTACTTCCTGTGTCAAGCACTAAGTGAGGAGCCAGCATGTAGGTCTAGGGGCCAAATGCCTCACACACACGTGGCCCCTGAGACATCAAACACAGCCGTGACGGATGGACGTTTACGCAGTACAGTGTGTCAGTGAGGTCATGTACTGAGACGCGGGCATACGCGTGTCTGTACGTGAGACCAAGTAAACGTGTGCAGGAAGGTCGCGTGCTAACGGAGGCTACATGCTACACAAACACAAACAAACTACACAAACACTAGCATGGCGCTGAAGGAGCCTCTTGAAAGCTTTTGACTGGTGTGTGCGAGTCTCTTCGTCCTCGTCAGATACTGAATGTCAACAGGCTAGCAGTTACATGGAGACGATACCACGAACAGTTAGCACCTCATTAGCACATGCACATTTGTCCTAACCTCCTGAAGTTAAACCTTTCTTTTCTAATCTGTCGACGACACACAGCTACCACACGTACTGTAGTGTATTTGTCTGTTTCATCATCCTATCTGTGTTGACATTTTATATCAAGTTATTTTATTGAGAAGGTAATACTGTACACATTAATATACTGAAAGGCGCAGTGTCCAATTCTAGCCACTGGGAGGCAGGTGATGTAAAGGAGGGTCCCCACATCTGGGCACTCCAGGGGGTCATGTGTGTCATGTGCTTGCAACATCCAATCGCATGCTTTCATTTTGAATCCAAGTGCAACGCTATTAGTCTACATGTAGCGCCAACATGCCCCCACAATGGGAGGTTACAATGCAATGGCACTAGACCTAACACACTACCTCTGTACGCTGAATCATTCTTCCCTTCAACCTCAGACAGCATGTCGCTGCCATGGCAACACTTTCACAGTCGTAGACAGACCCAGAGTCATGAAGAAGAGAGAGTCGTGCCAACGTAAGTTTGAAATTGGTACCGTGATTCATGTAGATGCAAAACAGTTTCAGTAAGTGCTTGGTGGGCACTTAGAACCGATAATACAGATACATAACTGCAATTTAGGTAATTAGTAGTCAATATATGCATATGTGCGGCTGTCTTCCGGGAACTGTTACAAGGCTCCACGGTCCGCCATTGCTGTGTAGAAACAGGAGTCCACTGGAGTGAACGGAGATGATGCAACTCTCTCTTCTACATGGCTCTGGACAGACCTAGTGGTCACCCACCTCGACCAGCCTGTCCTGGGGCCGGAGGCCGGCGCGGTCCGCAGGTGAGGCCGGGTCCAGGGAACGGATGTACTGGCCGGGCCGCGACTTCTCGCTGTGCAGGTTGAAGCCGTAGCCTGTATCGGCCCGCGCCAGGTGGCACAGCCGAGGGAAGAGCTCTGACGGGTCGACAGGGGGTCGGGGTTGGGCCTGGCTGTGGGCTTGAACCAGCGCTAGAGCCTCCTAGGGAGCAGGAGAGGCAGGTTATGTAAATATACTGTGGGGGGAGGGCAAGATATCCTAGCAGTCTGGGAGGAAAAGGTCCTGTGTTGTATTCGCTCACAGTGGGCTACCTATAGACCATAAATACGTGTTTTACTTTTATTTGAGGTACTTTTGGATGAATGCGTTATTGAAAACTGTATTATCATCTTGCTGTTTCCAGTCCATTCCACCCCTAGTATTTTGGTTAAATGTTAAATAAATAAAGGTTAAATGTACGCCTGCTCTTTGGAAATATAATATCTAATCTGCCAATTCTATGGCAGCAAGCCAATGCTTAAAAGCCGTCAAAGTCAAGGTTCCATTGTTGTTTAAACTTAACATCAGGAGGTGATTTAAGTGACTTTTGATGAATGACTTGTTTGGTTTGAGTATTTTAAAAACGGCACATCTGGTCGAATTGACAGGGGTTGAGAGCCTTTGAGAGGGGTTAGGTTTGGGCTACGATGTTTTATCTGTAATGTACTGGACATGAACTTTCTTCCTAAGTAAAGTTTTCACAGTAACAATAAAAACAATTTTACATGTACCGTATACAACAGTTAGTTCCGACCAAGTAATTTGATTGGACAAGAAGCATTCCATAAGTGCTGATATTCAGCCTGAGGCACTGGGACGTTTTACTATGCATGTACATTGTATCACTCCATTTTACTGACATTCTAATAACCGTTACTTACGTTATCTAATTAAAATAAAATAAAAACCACAATCATAAACAAACCACAAACATTAACAAATACCATGAATACCATCTGAGTTCAATCATGAATCCTGGTCATGAGAGGACGAAGGGGAGAAAAGACTGGAATGTAGCCTATATATAACATACTGTACTTTCTGATAAACTGCTAAAGTGGCTCAACCTAATTTACTTCACTGGCTGCATGATAAATGGAAACATTGGCTACAGATAAACGTAGACTAAATAATACAAACATGGACGTATTAGATACAAAGTAGCTGACCTGCGATAAAGTGAAAATGTATCTAACAAGCTAGCATGATGTTTGTGTTGCTTGATAACAGTTCAGTCACTTGCGGGTATAGAACCAGAGACTGTTGTTATTGTTCCAATATCTTTTATATAAGTGTAGTACTATATGGTATAGGGCAAATAGATTATTAAACAAACTAACAAATATTTATCTGTTGTATCTATTATTAACCAATAATCGGTGCTTGTTATTTATTGATTGTGTCACAAAGCAAGATATATTGGTTAGCTGGCTAATTGTAGCTATCTTCAGCTAATATGTGTTTCACATTATTGGCTATGATTATCTTCGGCACTTGGCCTATGGTTTCATACCGATGACTGAATCACAGCCGCGCTGATATTCAGTTTAACGCACTCCCTCTCGTGTGATATTGCTTAAATATAGGCCTTGTGTGACTCAACATTTTAACCCAACTCTCAGGGTTCTGTTGACATATGAGAGGAACATGATTATTGCTGTTAGGGTCTGTAACCCCAGCATCTGATCATTCAACAGAGTTTTATGTTAAATTTGACTATATTTACACACAACCTATGTATGTAAAATTATTTTCAGCTGGTCTGCTGGTCCTTTACTGCGCTTGTGATGCTACTACTTCAGCTCTGCATGTTAACGCTAAAAATACATAACGCATGAGTGGGCACAGTGAAAGAGAGATGGTGGTGAGAAAGATGAATATTGTGCTAAAATCATCGGACCAGTGATCTAACAGTGATCTGCGCTCTACTTCACTATACTAGATTAGTCCAGTTCAGTTCAGTTACTAGCTTCACACAACCCAGGTAGTCTCACAACACAATCTTTTCTCTGATCTCTGGTTGAGACAATCAGGGTATGACACAACCCAGTGCTTGTGGACTTCAAAGCGTGTGATGAACAGCCAATAATGTGAAACGCAAATTCTTAAGATAGCTACAATTAGCCCAGCTAACCACTAAATCCTGCTATGTGACATAGGGCCCTGGGCGGCCGCCGTCACTAAGCATCTAGCTAGCTAGATAGACAGAGGGGGGAGCACAGCTGGTAGTGATTATCCAGAGGAGACGCTTGTGTCTACCAATCTAACCTCCTGCGACTGCTCCCCAGTGCCTGTCCATGCCATACTAATCACCCTATGGGGCTTGTGCAATCACTCAACCACTGGGTGTGTGTGTGTGTGTGTGTGTGTGTGTGTGTGCCCCCCATATGGCTTTCATTTGACTTATGTGTACATTTGTAAGTAGGTCTGGTGTGTTTGACTTCTTGTTTTAGAGATGGTCTCAGTGTGTGGTGTTGATGTATGTTGCTTTTTGAGTTCTGTGTATGAAAAAGCATAAAGAAGCTAGGATATCAGTGTTGAGTCTAGTGAACCCGGTCTGTAAAAACAAATGGCATTGTCATGTGTTAGAATGTCTTTGTCTATGTTGAAGATATGTTTTTTGTATAATTTACAGTATGTCTTATAACTAAAAATAATGAATATAATAATGAATGATTTTAAAACAGAAAACTTTAATTCAGCAAAATAACTGTGAAAGTTATTTTATGTAATACAAATAGTACAATATGATTCCCTACAACCGTTAAATTATTGTAAATGACAACATACTGTACAAGAGGATGCACCCCAAGAACTGGACAGTGTTTGTTTGAACAAGGGGTGTTGAACACTCCATTGTTGGGTAGTTTTGGATGAGCAATGGAACAAAATGAAGCAGAATTTCCCTCTTGTCAGCAAACTAGCTTGTAAGCAGGGAAACAGTCAGTATCACCTCTGCATTTTGTGGAAAACTGTCCCACATGACATTTGAAACAGTAGGAACCATTGTCCATGTTGTTTTACGTTAAATTATTTTCTTTAATCCTGCTGTACCATTTTCATGGAAGGCTCTGGAATAAATAAATTTAATAGATTATGAAGTTCACTGCAAAGCAGTCAATGTAGATTGCTCACCCCTGTATAAGCACACTTGTAGTTCACATGTTAGTCTCACAGAGCCAGCCTTTCCTTACGGAAAGTATGGGACACATCGCTGGCTAAAGCCTAGGTTATACTTGACGACGTCGCGCCGACAAATCTTAGGGCGCGGCCTGGCGCATTGGCCCTCCGCGCCTGTCGCAAGCCATGGCGCGCACTTCAGACTTTTTGTAACTAACCCTAACCACTGGTCTGGCGCATAGGGTCTTCTTCATATAATATAATGCAGATGCCTGCAGAACGGCCGGAAAGATTAGATCGAGAGCGATCGGGACAGAGCAACGATTGGAAACCACAGTTGTGAATATTTTCAGAATAGGCATTGCCTAGCTGCCATGCTTAACAGCTAAATACATCATAATTAAAACATAAATAGCCTATTGATGTTGCTGTGCGAAGGTCGGCAACCTCCCGTATAAATGTCACTTCACGTCTGTGCAGTTATATAAGCCTATGCATTGCCTTTGACATTCTTAGCGTAATTGTGGAAGCAGAGTAGTTAGTTAGTTAACTTCCTCAACTTCCTACATATTTTTGTATAGTACCACCTTTTGTTTTGGGGAATATCGTTATGACACAAATTCCAGGTTGCTTGGAGTATGCAGTGCTCGAGGCGGGCGCGTCCCGCACACGCCCTAGGCAAAGGGCCGCACGCCACCCGACACGGCAAGTATGTTGTCGTCAGTACCCGCTACAAGACAAGCGAGATGTTTTGATTGACATGCAGGACAACCAACTACGTAACTCAATGACCAAGTCGGATGTTAAACTTGCAATGAGGAAAATTAACAACAGGACTCTTGACTGTTTATAGGTTAAGTAAATCTGTAAAATTTGTAGGCTACGGTTACTGATTAAAATACATGTTTAAATTAGTAAATAAAGCACTTCGCTATCATTGCACCGGAAATTACCAATGGTTATCGACAGTATTCCCCAAAGAAAGTCCCGTGTCGAGCTTAGGAGGGTACAATATATGCATCAGACATTCAGCACAGAGTTGCCTATGTGACGTAGTGCTAATGAACGGAAGAGGCTGAGACTATTCACATATGTACGTATATAAACGTAAACAATAAACCTTTCTGTGTTGTTTTATTTATTTGTTTATACATCGATGTACATAATTTGTAGTATGCATTTACTATTTATATATTCTTATTTTCTTGTGAGTTGTTTGTATCAGTTTGTACCAATTTATCTCAGTGAAAAACAAATGTATACAAATACAGAAATTAATAAATAGCTAAATCAGACAGATGAAATTAATAAAAAGGCAACAGTTTAATCTAACCTTGTTTTTCTTGAGTTGTGCCTAATGCTTATTCCTTCCCTTCCTCTGACGTTCAAGCTAAAGCTGCATTGTACAGCATTTCATGTAGCCTATTAAACTGGTATGTTTGTAAACAAAATTAATTTGGTAAAATATTTGTATAGGGATAATATTAAGCAACAGTCCTGTTTTAAAAAACCTGTTGGTCCTGGACATTTGGTATTTGCAATAGATAATATCGGAATATATTGTACTGTAGATGGTTTTAGATATGTGTGTATTTCCTCGTGGCAGTGGCGTTGGTCGTTGATGAAACTAGACCGCGGGGTGCTGAATTATTGATTGCAGGCCCACTGCGCTGGATGGATAGTGACCGCTGTTAACCCTTTCACAGCCAAGGATCACTGGCTCACTGCCTGCCTGCCAGCAAAACACCAACACTGTGTTTGGGAGCGCGAGCATGCCTGTGTTCATGTGCACATGTCCGATAATGCTTTGTTGATGACCTTCTGCACGTTCACGTCCACATGCAACAGGTGGCTTTCTGTGCTTTTGTCAATAGGCTACTCACTAATAAAATGTGTTTGGTCAACGGTGACTCCACTTGTGTTCTTTCCACAGGGGATTATGGTAAACTTAATATCCCTTTGTCAAAAAGAAAAATCTGAGGCTCAGATTTCCTTTGAGCCCAAAGTAGACCAAGCACCCCCGCTACTGTGAATGCCAACGTGAAGCTTACTAACAAAGTGGCTCTTCTATTGCAATCCCCCCCATAAAACACAGATCAAGGAATATTAGGGAAGTTCACAGCAGTTGTAAAACTAACAACTTTGGAATTTTACTGATGTCACAGGGGAAAACACTTGTCATACAGACAGCAATAATACCTGTATGTCCAGTTCGATCCATCATTCATGACTTTCACAAGGATTGCGATGAATGGTTCCAAGGTGTGTTTATCTGTGCACGTCTGTGTGCGCGTGTGTAAAATGTCTAGTCTTGCATTAACTGTGTATTTCAGAGCATACCAAAAAAGTGCTATATGCTTACATGAGAATAAGTTAAGAGCTTTTACTAAATAACAGAAATGGCTGTGGCTCAGACATTGTGGCCATAGCACACCTGCCGTGCCTTCAAACTGTGTGAGCAGGCATGTGAGCTCTGTGCTAGTGCATAGGAATGCATGAAGGTTTTCCTGCCTATGTTTTCATCTGTCCCGCATGAAGCTGCCTAGATTGTGTTCAAGCAGAGAGGACACAGATACACTGCATGTATTCCCTCTCTGAATAGCACTTTGAGCTGAAGTTCTGTATGAAAAGCGCTATATAATTAGAGATTATTATTATGATTATTATGATTATTATTTTTTTTATGATTATTATTACATAGTTTGTTGTGCACCTGAATGCTTGCCAAAGGTATGAAAACAATGCATGTCTTTGGAATTCACTGTCTGAAAGAGAGAGTAAGAGGTATAGGAAACAGAGTTTGTGATGACAGAGGTGAGATCATTGAGACCAAGAATAGACAGCAAGCACGTGAGAGAGAGAGAGTAAGAGAGAGAGATGTTAAGAATAAATTAATGTAGCGAGTCAAAGACTGCCTAAAAGATGCATGTCTCATGCTATAGTCCTGTAACTATAAACACAGAGACTGACATCCTGTTTTGCATATCCACTGTTTAGATATGACCTTTTAAGTACAGTACATCCAGTGTGCAGTAGGGCTGTCGCGATAACCGCAACATTGCAATACCGCAATTTTGGGTTGTAGCCTTTGGGAGTGTATTTATTTACAACACTCCAATATTATGCACTTTACTGCAGTTTCGTCTGGGCAGCATGCAGTGCACCATGGATGTATTGGCAGCGCACACACTTCTCCAGTGATTCTTTTAGGACATGTCTATATTTCTTGTGGTAAAGAAAACTAAATAAATTTCGAAAAATTTTTTTGGTTGTTAAAAAAAAACAAAAAAAACAGCCCTTGTCACTTTCTGTTAAAACGACAGTATGCTAAGCCAAGGTGTTTATCTACGCCAAGCGCATTATAGGCTTTTAATGTATTAGTCATATATATATATATATATATATATATATATATATATATATATACACACACACTGTAAATGACATTTTGGTAAAATATATACTGTACTACACGTGATCACATACCTTGTCTCACTGTGGACTGAGATCATGTTGCCTCGAAATAGTGTTTATGCCCCAGAACCACAATATTTCATAAGTTCTCTGCCACGCACAAACAAAACATGACACAAAATGGCAATAATAGGCTACCGCTTAGCGCTATTGAGCCAACTTAAATCACCACCACCAGCGACAGCCCTAGTGTCCACACCTTTTCTTGTCTGTCTACACTGGCCAATGCACCACCAACAAACCATAAAAAAGTGTGTGGGAATTTTCTCTCATGTAGGCTACTGTACAGTACCAGATATTGGCATTAATGAATGTACTTCATATTCAAGGCAGAGATTGACTGATTTATGTTAGATGAGAAGCTGGCTGGAAATACAGTACACACACAGGTAACTTTAAGTTGGAAATATGGAGAACTATATTTTCTGTTCGGCTCAGCAAGACGGTGCTGTAGCTTTCTCAATATTACGTCAACTGACATTTGCAATGGATTAAGCCCTAGGTAGGTGCCACACATTCACAACAAGTCATCTCTCAATCACCTTCAGCTAGTACAGAATGGAGCAGCTCGCCTTTAAACTGGTAGAAAACACATAACACCAGTCTAGCTTCCCTTCATTGGGTTCCTGTATGTTTCAGGATTTATTTTAAGTATGTATTGCTTGTTTTTAAGGTTCTAAATGTATTGGCCCCTGCATTTCTGTCTGAACTCTTAGCCTAGGGTTAGGGTTAACTGTCTAACCCTAACCCTAGAACCGATTACCTCTGGAAGTCCCAAAAACCCGGCTAACAAGTAAAGGGGGTTGAGCTTTCGCGGTGGGTGCTCCCAACCTCTGGAATAGTCCACCATGGAATATGGAATGCTGTGCTAAAGACACACTTTTATACTCTGGCTTTTAATCCTACAGTAGTTGAGATGGCATCAAATGTCTGTGCTGCTGTTTTGTTTATTTCCTGTTGTTTGTATTTATGTACATTTTACCTGTAAACGTCATGTATAATATATGTTTTCCTGTTTAGAACTTTGGTTTAAATATGCTATAAATAAAGTTGACACTGACCTTGACATTTCTTTGAGAGCCTATCAATAACTGAGAAGATATTTGACACATTTTGACCAACCAACCAACCAAATAATAAAGCCAAAAAATCCATTACAAACAAAATAAAGTATACACATTATTAACATAGTCTAGAGAAGGACCCCACTGGCTGAGAGCTCACAGGGCCCACACAACACTGCACCATGGGAATGTATACAACAATAACCCATTGCAGCAGCTGTTTGTATCTTGTATGTGTTATGTGTTTTATCTTTAGTGCACCATAGAGAGTTCATTTTGAACTGTGGCCGTCAACATTCAGAGGAAATACTCCCAATGTTGACTATTCCTCTATATTTCCACAGGCATGTTTATGTAAAGGTTCTGTCGGTTTTCCAGTTTAGGCCCTACAGTAAGCACCTGAGCCAAAAAACATATATTGTGTTATGCCTAACTGATGCTGCTGATAATGTTTCCCCTGAAATGGATTTATAGGAATAAACACTTTTGGGAAATTCGATAAATTATATAAAATAAAATAAAAATGAAAAATAATACTGTAAGCAGTTCAAAAGCCATTACCAGAAACACTTGGCCAATAAATCTTAACTTCAAAACTACTAACCCTAACTACAAATGTATTCTTTAAATAGGTAAGAATAACATACACATATATATATAATATTATTGGATTAGCGTGCATGTCATATTCATCATATTTGAGGGTCTTTGCCAATAACATTACTTTGCTAATCCCTCTCTCTCTCTCTCTCTCTCTCTCTCTCTCTCTCTCCCCCTCTCTCTCTCTCTCTGTGGTGTACAGTATGTGACAGACAGTTTGGTATATCTGACACGTTAGTCCCTGGTTGGTCCACACCCCCGTTATCAGTTTGTGGTAGATAACCCTCTGTGTGTGTGTGTGTGCGCGGGCACGTGTGTGTGTCCAGAGGGGTGGAGTGGCACATACAGTATAACCTTTTTAAGATGCAAACATGCTCTGGGGGCCACTGACGAGTGACGACTCTGGCTCAAAGGTTTTCATGTGTGTGTGTCTATAGCCAGGAAATATGAAATCTTCAAAAGGAGACATGAGTGGAAAGACAACATATTGATATTAGATAGCTGTAGCTGCATCTAAGATTAGACAGCAGACACATTATATCAAGCTTGTTTAGATGTTGATACAACATAACACGCTCTCCCAAACTCCAAGCATCGAGAATCAATTAGAGCAAATTCCACTCCGTTAACGGCACTCGAACATCAAGCTGGGGGGGGGGGGGGGGGGGGGGGGGGGGGGGGGGCGGGGGGGGGGGGGGGGGGGGGGGGGGGGGGGGGGGGGGGG
>JAODTR010044922.1:0-14502 GCA_025399935.1 Amblyopsis rosae | reverse complement strand
ACACACACACACACACACACACACACACACACACATAGAGAACAACAGGAAGATAGATTGGAGAAAGAAAGGCAGGAAAGAGTGGTAGGTATGAGAATTCTGGGAGATGGACAGAGAGAGAGAGAGAGAACAAAACAGGATGAAGAGAAGGTCTTTATCTCTGCATGAACATTACCATGGGTTAAAAGGGGCACATGTGTGTCCTTCTTAAGGGAAACTGCTCATTAGTCTAGTCAACAAATTGCACCAGCTGGTAGTCTTGGTGTTTCCTAAGAATCTGGTCCAAACTTGTTTTTTCTTCTACCCCCATGCCCCCCAATAGGTTATAGTTTTTCACACTATGTTGGTACATACTGTATGTACAGTATATTACATGTAGAATACAGTAGAGCGTGCATTATTGTCATGGGCAAAAACTGCTGGAAGCATCTTCCATTAAGTGCCAAAGGTCTGAGGTATGGTGTGTGTGTGTGTGTGTGTGTACCAGGTGACTGACAGGTGCAGTGTGGTCTGAGGCGTGGTGTGTGTGTGTGTGTGTGTACCAGGTCAGTAAGCGGGGAAAGGTACATGCTGATGGTCACCAGGGTGCAGATGAGACCCAGCAGCGGCAGCCGAGCTTCTCCTGGGGGAAGAACACTGAAGTAGAACCAGCCGAAAGCTAGCAGCGCCCCCGCCGCCAGGGTCTGGGTCAGTATGCGCCGCTGCAACCAACACACATTAAGGTGAGCGCAAGCTAGCATACCCCCCAATACACACCCACGTAGTTTACATGTTGAGGTGTTGCGTGTGCCGTGTGTGTGTGTGGTCATGCCAACCTTCTCTTTGGTGTAGTAGCAGTATGCGACAATGTACAGGACTTGAAGCAAAGCTCCAATTGTGTTCACCAGGATTATGGTACCATCACTCTTCAGAATCCCATAGTACAACCAGCCCAAGTTACTGTGGGCAGAAGGCAAGCATGACAATGCTGCACACACAGGCTATGTTGTGAATGTGAATGTGTCTACATGCCCGCTCACTGACTTGAGTTGAGTTGTGAGGAAAGGAAGAAACTGGACATTGTTGGAACTTTTGCAGGATATCATCTTCTTCAGGTCCGTCCTGAAATGTATATAGATGAGGAATTTCACACACACGTTTAATGCAACTATAGATGATTCTGACATTTGCTGAATTTAATCTACTATATACTATATATATAAACTATATACATTAAATCACTTGAAGCATACATTTCACAAACTGCAGTTAGCGAGATAAAAAGAAGCAAATAAATGCCACCACAGGACTGAAACACTTGCCATACAGGATATGAAAACATGATTGTGACATGTCTTCATAAACCTAACGTATAGTCCTGTCGAGAACATCCCGACATGACTGTAAGTTAACAACCTGAAAAGGAATCACTGAACTAAACCCCTCAGCATTCAGGACATGTTAAAATAGATGCAATAAGAAAACATGATTGTGACATACTGCAGTCTTATCAAAGCATAAACATAACTTACAGTCCTGTCGAGAACATCCCGACTGTAAATACGATGCACATCCATGATAAAAGCTGCAAAAGCTCCATAGAATGTGAACATATGTGGATGAAAGTTGGGTTTAAAATGTGGTTCTTTGTTTAATTGTTAATGTCGAATAATGAATAAACAGCGGCTGGATCTTATATTATCCGTGCGTTTCCGCATTTGTAATGTCGATGCCGTTATTTACCTGCACGCTGATTGGCTACATATAAAAATGGGCGCGGCACTAATGGTTGAAGCGCAGCCACGTGGCTAGATTGACAATGGCAGAAAACGAATGGTAAATCATTTACTGCAAGTAAACAGGACCCGTATATGACCAGCTGACATGGTTTTAGTATAATTTAGTTACCTATATTTTGTTAATCAAATAAATATGTTTCCCTGCATAGTCAGTAGGCAATATAATGTTGTGGTATTTTAATAAAATATATTTTAATTAGTCCACTATTCATGTATGTGTAATATGTTATTTGATTGATTGAGTGATGCATGATTAAAGTAGGCTACATGTGCATATCCTTCTGTAGCCCTAATACAGTACATGCTTTCATTGCTTCACTATTCCTTTATGAGAAATCCAGGAAGATTCTTACATCACATGATTACTGCCATGTGACACGTACTCCAACACTCCACAACCCTGAAGGTTGCACACCGTCACACCTTACACAGCAGCACCCCTGACGCAATGTGTGAGCTGTCAGAACTGGAAGTCTAAACCACTTTAACCCATAGAATGCCGTATAAGACAGATCTTCAATGTTTTTCAGCCAAGGATACATACATACAATACATGGTGAAGGGAGTCCCTCTTTAATATCTTATACAAGTGTGTTATTGCTTATTTAACTGGGACAACATCTGTAGGACGGCCTATACTACCATGTATACAAATGTTTTGTATTAGTAGTGTATGCATACAATGCTACGCCATTGTATTTTTGGACATTATTTTTGGAAGAAAAAAAGTTTCAATAATAATCATTAGATACTTTGGTGGACCCGCTGGTGAAGATCTCTGCAATATTGGTGGTAGCAGTCCTCATCAGATATTCTGTGATGGCGAGATCATTCTTTGCCTGTATGACCTCCTGACACCATTATGGGAAGCCTTTTTCAAATAGTTGTACACTCTTGTTTGGAATGCATACAGTATGTTGTCTGGTTTTACAAGGGACGGTGATTTCTGACAGTAGCTAGCTACTCAGTCAGATGTGTGCTTTTCATGCCAGGTCAGTTCGTGTCATTCCAACACAGTCTGACTGATGTGCAGCCCCCCCCCCCCGAGGAAGCCGACGCATCGAGACAGGAGAAAGGGTCTAGCTGGGATAGTGTGTCCGGTGTAGAGTATATAGCAAAAGGAGAGAGAAAGCAAGGGGGAGATGCGATGGGTGAAAAGGGCGAGAGAAGAAAGGGAGGCTGACACCTTCAACCTCTTCCCTTAGCCTGAACCCCCTTCCCACTCCCTCCATCCCTCCCTCCTCGTGTGCTCCGACTGAAGTCTCTGCCAGGGAGAACCATCATGTCACCCTGGCTGAAAGACTGAGGGGGGCACACATGGAGGGGTGAGGAGGCAGGGTAGACTTGAGAACTATAGTGTGATCTCACAGGGAGGATGGATTCGATTGGGAATGGTAAATAAACCTTTCCAAGTAGACGCTCAGCGCCATTTTCAACTTTATCAGAGTTAGCCTGGAGGTGATCACTATCATCATTATTCATCAGTAAATATGAAACGCACGATCTTAACATCACATTTTATTTTTTCACAAATTAGTTTTTTTTTTACATTTTAAACATTCATATAAAAATTTCTATGAACAAATATACAAACATGTACAAAAAGACACAGCTTTAAACAAAACTATTATCTTACATCATGAAACTATACATTTACACGGGGAGTTCCATCAGTCCTTCAATATGCAGAGTAAGTTCTGCTTACATCACCATGACAACTGTACCATGCTATTGTTAAGACAGTGATAAGGATGCAATTACAAGACCAACACAATAAATCCAAATATTCTTGATTCTTTTTGTTATTTTTCCCCCTTTCAGGCATTTTACAGCTGAATGTCGTGTTGTATACACAAGTCAATATATGTAAACTGAACATGATTTCAACTAAGCTGTCTTGCAGATGTTTTCTGTGTTCATGCTTGCAGGTATATCACAGTGATGCGTTTACACAGTGACAAAAGAAAACATCGTAGTTTAGTGCTACAGAGTGCTACACAATATGATGACAGAAACCACAAATGAATAGCAGTACATTCTTTTTTCCAGTAGGCGACACATAATGAATACATTCTCTACATGTATGGGAGGAACCAAAACAATGGCAGTGTGAGATGAGCAATGCCACCAATACAGTAGACAACTGTACCCTTGTTAATAAAGTTATCAAAATATAAGAAAGAAACTCTGAGGTTGTCTTCATTGGACTTATCCACTTTCCCATGTCTTCGGCAGTCACACATACAAACATGTCAAGCATACAACCACACAGTTTTTGTCCACACTCATAAAAAAAAAAAAAAAAAAATCTGTATAAAAAAAAGTGTTTATTGTTCCAATGACCAGCACTGGGTTTGCAATGTTTCTCTTCTGGCTATAGGCCTTGGGCAGAAGAAGTGTCCATGGGTGCCCCCATCAGCCTCAGTGGAGCAACAAGGATAATAAGATGGGTATTGTTGTGTAGATCAGATAAAAAGAGACTAGCTGTACTCCAGAATTGCCAACGCTCCTCTGAACATTAGGCTCCATCACAGCAGGGTCATCTGAAGACACAGAGGCACAAAGAAAGTTCAACATTTCAACTCATTCTAGGCAGTGGGAGGTCAGTGCGAGGTCAGTGGGATAGTCGTGTTGTCCGGGTCCAATCCTTACCCGCTGGTAGCCGGTTGGAGGGGTTGTGCACACCTCCGGCTGCATCAAACCTCCCTTTCCCTCCATCAGACCCTTTCTCCGGCTCTTCCTCCTTGACTTTGTCTGCCTTGACTTTACCGGCGCCCTTGTGCCCGACAACATCCACCTTCAGCCTCAGACACTCCTGGCCATGATGATGCAGTGGCTTAGCTAGAGAGGAGAGAGAGCGCAATGTGTTTAGCACACAAACATAAACGGATATGGAATATACACATCAAGATGTCCAAACAACACATTTTACGTTCCACTAAGCAGTGATTACTCACAGATATAATAATAGCTCTCCCCCTGGCGAAACTCCTTGCCCAGGGTGAAGGGGGTGAACCGCTGGAACTTCTCGGAGAACCGCTCTGGGGCGTGCGGGGCGAATGGCCGGGAGCACTCCCAGCGCAGCTGGTCGAAGGAGTGGGGCTTGCACACCTCGTAGTCCTCGCGCTCCACCATGTAGAGCACGTAGCGCTCGGCCTCTTGGGAAGGCACCTCGCCGCGGGCGTAATGCGGGCAGATGATGTCCAGGTAGTCGTTTATGCGCACCTCCACTCTGTAATCGTCATACAGGAAGCTATGGAGACAACGGGGGACAAGAAGGAGGTGTTGGTTAGCGACAACGGTCTTTCACTGCCTGCGATGAACAGCATGCCAACAAAACAATTAGCAAAATCGAACGCACACCCATGTTGTGTACGAGGCCTCGTGGCACGCCTGTTGGGACAAGAGCTGATCCCCAGCGATGGCGTGCCGTGGGGCCAGTCGCATGTGCACGCATGCATAGCAGCAGGAAAACAGACATGCAAACGCATCAACAAACGAGCTGAATCCAGCCGCGGGTGAGTCAACATGCGATCACGTCAAGATTGATGTGTAACACTGGCCTCGGCCTGGGCCTGGGATTGCAACAGAACAAGAGCGCAAGAGGATCAGGCCAGACTTGTTCACCTCTTGTTTTTTTACACAAGAACTGTTAGCACACCTTGGTTCTTAAATTCCCTGTTGTTGTCCCTGCAGGACTATGCCTCCCATGACAGTTTCGTCTGCTCCCAAGATGCTCGCATTCAGGCTCCCTGTCATTTGCTGCCATTAATGCGTGACATTCAGCTCATCTTTTCCAACAAACCACTTTCTATGTCACAAATGTCAGTGTCCCTAAGAGTAACACCTTATGTCTTCTCAAGCATAATGTGGACTGTCCCTATATTGCTTTAATTAGCTTTATAATTGTGTTTACTTCCAACATATCTGTGTTCAAGTAAACAACATGCTACTTAAATACAATATGTATATGCTACATATATGAAAAATAAAAACAATTATACATTTATTTATCAAATTATATAACATATCTTAATAAAATCTATTCTTTGTCATTTGTCTGTGTGTGGAGATGTTCCAGTCAAGGCTGTTTGTGAGTTGTACTGAATATTGAGTGCTTGTGCGTGTTCAGCCCAAGGGCCTTAATTTTATGACAGATTGGTATTGCTTCATTTTCTTATTACATCCTCAGGGTTATCAAGCCTTTATTAATAAACTGAAATTCAATCCGTGTTCAACCTGAACAACCTGTGTATTATAATATAGCGGGTAGAGTAAATCTCAAGCGTGAAAAAAGAAAAGAAAAACTGTCCCTGGTATGCTAACTGTGGGAGTTCAGGCATCAAAGCGTGACCCCCTGCTGTTGTTGTGGCTCCTGAAAGACCCCCTCGTTAAGAAACAGACTCACTGGCTCCAGGGCTGGTACCCCTCCTCCTTGCTTCTGTATGCGTGTGTATGTGGAGCGGAGTAGTAGCGCTAGCCTGCCTGTCAAGACATGTATTGTTAGCACAGTACAGCAACGCACTTGTTAGCTCAGGCTAATAGCAAGATTAGCCTCCATCTCACTTGCAATCAATGCTCTCTCAAACACAATGGATATACTTAGCTTAGTCCAAACACTGGGAGGTGTACACTTCTTTGTGTGTAATAGCGTGTGTGTGTGTGTAAGCAAGGGCGTTAAACCATAGGTCAGTGCGTAAAAGTGGACAACAGCTAACCACAAGAGTCTGTTTGTAGCGGAAACAAACATCTGTAGCAGCTTCATCGACCAAACATTCTTTGTTCCCATCCCGTCCCTCCCTTCCCTCTTTGAGACAGAGCCACAATAACGGGGCTAGAGAGAACAAACTAGCGGACCAATAGCGGTTTTCCCTGATGTAACCTTTTTAAAACGGTACACCTTGTTCCCACAACGTCCTCTTGTTAGTGGCCCGGCCTGTTCTCCCGTGAAAACAGAGCCTTGTCAAAAGCTAACAAAACAGACATATTCTGTTGCTAATCTCTTTCACAGCTCAATGTCACGCTTTGAAGAAGTTTCTCTTTACCACCCCCCCCCCCCCATGCACACAAATACACCTTCTCCATTGGCCGGGACATGGGCTAATTAAAAGCTGGGGGTCTGTTGGGGGTCTGTGGCCAATGTGGGCACTATAGAATGGAAAGAATCGAGGGGGAATGAATAGGGTGTAATTATACCCTTTCCTCCCCCAAAGACAGGAACGCCTAAGGGCTACAGGGCCCCTCTACCTTACCTCCACTGGAGCACCGAGCACTCCAGTACATCCAACTACATGTCCCTGCAGCAGACTGTGGTGGTGGATGGGATCCAGCTCATAGCATTCGATGGAACGGTCTCTCTCTCTCTCTCTCTCTGATAGTTCTCGAGACAGTGAAAGTCACATTAATGTGATAGCTATTGCGTATGTGAGATATTGTTGTGTGTGTGTGTGTGAGTGCGTGCGTGCGTGCGTGCGTGCGTAGCGGTTCTCTGAAGACCCTTATTCAGGGCGTCTCCTGCCCCGGGCACAATAAGAACATCTGTTTATCAAGGCCCACTGGAGCCTCTGTGTGCATGCACGTCTGTGCATGTGTGTGCGCATGTGTGTGCATGTGTACAAGTGAGACGGAGACTGATGTGTGGGCCAACGACAAGAGCTGAAGGTGACTGTAGTCTTTTTTCTCTCTTCCCCTTTCTCCAGTGAACAGAGCTGTTTCCCCACAGCAGAGCTACTGTACTGCGTGGTGTGTGTGCGCGCGTGTGTGTGCATGTGTGTATTCCATAGTGTTAGATGGTTAGAGGGCTAGCGCTTATTGCAGCGGGCGAGTGTTTCAACACTTAACTCTCCACACTGGAGCTTTGAAGTCCCACCATTGTCCTTGCACCAATCTATCACCTCCCTTTACCGTGTTCTGCCCCTCTTCTCCTCCCCCCCCCTCCCCGTCTCCCAACCTAGCCGTCCCTCCATTTGTCCCTGCCAGAGGAAGCCTGGCTTTCTCTTTCCCCTCATTGGGGGGGAATGTTTCACACTGTCGAACGGGTCACGGGGGTTAGAGTTCAGGGTTACAACATCGCTCACTCACTCCACCCTGAGTCAGCAATGGAGTCTTATTACACACACACACACACACACACACACACACACACACACACACACACGTCAGCATAACTAAACAGATGCATTATCCTACCATTTGCTCCGCATGCAGGTAATAAGGAGGAGAATATTGCTACAACAACAGGAAGGGGCCATGGTTTGGTCGGTTTACCGCCTGTTCAAATCACCCATTCCTCCATTCTCACTCTGTTGCTTTGAGGTGTGTACTTAATACGCTATTAATTTACTATGGCATATTCACACCTCTCTACACACAGGCCGTGGAGCTGTCAGGTGTAATAATGGGTTTAGTGGCTCAGAGGCAGGCTACTCTGTTAGAGCAAATCTAATATACACTTAAAGTCTGCCTGTGCTGTAATCTGCCTTCATCCTGTGTCTCATTCACCATCGCCCCGGTGCAGACAAGGTGGAAACACAGTTCTTCTACCAAGGAGAGCTGAAACAGTGCTTCCGTCATGACCCTGAGTGTATGTGTGTGTGTTAGCATCTTACAATGGAGAGGACACTGTCCCAGGCAGGATGCATGAGCTTTTAAAGAGGTTAGCGCAGCCATTTCTCACTTATTCAATTCCAATGTTTCCCCTCCTCCCTCCATCTATCTCTGTCTACCTGCTCTTTAAATTAACCCTGCCCCCCGGTCACCCTCGCTCCCCGGTCCCCTCTCCTTGTGACCCACTCCTCTCTTTCCCGACATGTCTCCCACAGCTCACATAATATACCAGGGCTTTTCAAGCGGGCTAATTTGTCAAGACAAACCCCTTTCTCTTTTCTGGGCCTCTCTGTCACCCTGCTGCAACCCCCCCTCCCCCCGCACACGCACACAAACACATCCAATCCCCACTTCCCAGCCTCACACTGTCGGTTATGACCAAAAATATTTGCCGTTTGGTTGATTTGATGTCTGTCTTACGTTTGTGTACAGCCCCTTAATGTGTTGTTAAAAAGTATTATTTGATTTAGTTAATACGTACAATAAATATTATTTTACTTTTTAAAGACTTAAGGTTTATTATTAAACTTAAAAGATTCTCAAATACTTCTGTCCATCGGCATTTCCCAATTCCCCCTTTAGGGGGCGATAACGAGCTATGCGCAGATGCCCGTGTGGTACATTGTCTTACATCACTATGAATGAGAGTATACATACAAACACTTATACTATGACAATGGCCGAAAGGAGGCCAAAAAGTGGGCGAGAAGTGCTCTGTGGAAAACTGCATGGACAAAAGAGAGGCAGGACTGTGAGAAAGATGTGGAGGAGGAGGGTGGGGGGGGTTGGAGGAAAAGGGGGAGGAAGTCTGGGTGGCAGATAAGCAGGCGAGAGGAAGCGCTGAGAGAGAGACGGCCTACATGGATGCTGTGAATGCGTAGGAGAGGAACAACAGGGCCCTTGAACCTCCACCATTCCCAAACGTGTGTGGTTCCAATGTCCTCTATGCACATAAAGAAAAAGGCATGGATGTTATGTCACTCAGGAAAAACACATGAAGAACTACTGTAGCAGACAAACTGGCTTTGCAGCACTAATAGTGCGTTAGAAAATGCATTTACAGTATTTGTTACAATGTAGGATTACCTCAGTTTCAATATTGGAGGACAGATATTCCGCGTGGCCACAGAGAATCTAAACCTATCTTACAAACACAGGGAGCCTACATTTGCAGACCGGTGTTACAGAGGATTACAGAAAAAGATATATGAATAGATAGTGTAGCCCAGAAGACAAGACGATGTGTCTACAGATCAGATTACAGAGTGCCTGTAATCTATGTTGGTGTGTGTGTGTGTGTGTGTGTGTGTGTGTGTGTGTGTGTGTGTGTGTGTGTGTGTGTGTGTGTGTGTGTGTGTGCATTCTCATTCTAGGGAGATTAGAGCTAGACTAAAGCCAAAGGTCAGGAGGGCTGGATGATGAGCATCTTGACATGATGTGAGAGAGTGAAGAAAAAAAAACACATTGGGAAGGGTGGGGAGGGGAGGGGGCGTCTAGGACCTCTGTCTCTCCCCGATCCAACCTCCAGGCTGTGGGGACGTGTTTTGACAGGCCTTGCCATCACCTCCATAACAGCGGGGGCAGCCCGAGACAGAGACAGTGTGAGATAAACAGAATATTATGTTACGCTAAAGACCTGATACATACAACTTGTACCGGGAGATAGGCACCGTGGACTGGTCTGGGCAGAGAGAGACATTCTACGCCAGATAATAGCAGCGTGACAGACAACGCTCTCTTATCTAAATAGGCAAAGACAACACACACACACACACACGCACGCACGCACACACTCGCTCTTTTTGTCTAACGCACGCACGCACTCTCTCACACACACACACACACACACACACACACACAGCTGACATAGATGAGTATAGTAACAGGGGCTGAGGAATGCCAGCTGTAGCTAATATTAACTTGCTCCTGCCCCTCGCACTGTGTTTGTGTGAGTCACACATATTAGGATGCGATAAGATGGCCTACGATAATCGCCGCACCCTTGTTCTCTCTGACGTAGAAAGAGTGACAGCAGGGCGTTCGTCATGTCTCCTCAGACCAAAACAACACGGGGGAAAAAAATTAATAACTCCCATACGGTAATACCAGAACTACACTATACATTGCTGGTAAAGGCCATGACACCTTCGAATACACAAACACAAACGCACAGAGCAGAGCAGAGCAGACACAGGCATGAACATGTAGGAGTGTAAACAGGCACAGACTGAGAAAAACACGACTCTCCACCTGTCAGATGGAAATCCACACACACAAATGCGTAAACAGACATCTTCTGCTTCAAATCTCTTCTGGGGTAAGGCCAGGGATTAAGACATAATCATAGCTCACACTTACAGACGTTTTGGATAAAATGACAAACATCTACAATCTACACAAACACAAACACACAAACAACACACAACACACACTGTCAGTGCAGGTTCAGCTCTTTATTTGGCCAGCGTGCAGGCCGCTACCATCTGGACACTGTTTCTTCCTAAGACAAATCACCCTCTTACACTCACTAGGAGCCAATTAGCATCAATTATCCACGGACGACCGTGCTACTGATGAATCAATATATTCCTCGGGACAGGTTCCTGACTGATCACCGGCCACAACTGGGCTTCTGTCAGCGGCAGTTGAGGAAGAGAGAAGTGTAAGGATGTAGGGGGTAGGGCAGGGGAGGGGGATGTTCTGGGAATGAGGGATTAAAGAGGAACGACATTAGACTGGAACTAGATCGAGAAGATGAAGCACTGTGTTCTGTAAGTCATCTTATTGAATATGCTCCTTCTGCCACAAATATTATTGCAAACACAAACTGTCTTGTATGTGTCTTGTATGAAATTATCAGTTATCTGTATTCTTAAACATTAAATGGGGAAGACATCACACACAGTTCGTTATACTGTTTCCAAAAGTCTGTTTTTTTAAGTTGCTTTTCTCTGAACCTCGTCTGTGATGATGACTCAGGTGAGTTTGAGCAAGACAGGTAAGGCAGATGAGTCACACTGACGAACCAATGACACGCTAAACTTTCCACTTCAACGTAAAGTCTTCTAATGTAATTATTGAGATGATTGTTTTGCTTGTTCTAACTCATATTGTTCTCGTTAAAGAGCAATTCCAAGGCAGTAATCTAATCAAGACGAGATTAAAAAGCCATAATATGTTTTGCCCTTGTTTCGTCTGGGTGGCAGAATTTAATCGATTTTGGCCACGTCAGCTGAAACGGGGACGGTCTTTTCGTAAAGAAAAAAAAATGTTTTAAGCATCCGTAGGCTATATTCTGTTCCACACTAAAAGCTCAATAAATCGCTCTGTGCTCTCGCGCGCCTGTCAAGCTTCATCGATCCGACTGAGTAGCTGGATTGCATTACATTAATGACCCCCAAAACACAATAATCAGCCATCAGCATTACGCATCTCTTACACATTCTGAACCCTTGACCCAAACCTCTCTCACCCGCCACTCACAGACACACAGACACACACACACGCACGCACACACACACACTCAGACTGCAGCACTGGTCAAATTTGCTCCTCAGGCTGGGCTGACAGTCTATTTATTACGTCTGTATGTCTCTAAGTATTGCGGTTAAATATAGGGGTGAATCTGTCTGTCCATCTGTCTAGGCGTCCCTTACAAATCTTTCATCACTTTCTATTTACACCCCGTGCAGGTTGTATCATATATGGCATGGTATATAGCTACTATTAACCAAGTTAATTCATAATATAGAAGCCTAGTTGAACGGGTCACATATGTTATGAAATCAATTAAAATAAAAGACACATATGTTGGCATATGTAACTTTGAAAGTTTGCTCACGCACAGGAGATACGTAATTATAGGTTATCTAGTCTAGAGATCCTGTCGTGCAAAAAAGGCTCAGTAGGCTACATAACAACGCACAAGCGGAATAGCCTAGAAAGGCACACACTTACTTCATATTCGTCCTGTTCCAATAGACGCTGTGTCGTTCAGCAGAAGCGAACCAAACGGTGATGCTGAGTGCAAGGCACATCAGCCACACTAAATCCATTGTGTTGTTTTTGTGGAAAAGCGTCAAAACACAGGGTAAAAATCGATGTTAACAAAACCTTGGTTAATTAAGTTGGAAGTGCAATTGGCTACAAAGCGAGACTTAAATCAAAGCAATTCAAATAACGATGTCTCTTCAGCAGTATTGCAACTCAGTGTGGTACACAAGAGCACAAGTTGACTGACTTGTCTAGTGATAGCCCCGCCCCTCCGGCGGTAAACCAATAGCAGTAAGGAAACCTGAATATTTATCCTACTATACCAAAGCACCACTGAAGCACAGCTGAAAAGACTGTTTTGCTGATGATAGTATATTAAGGCATTTTACGCATGCAATTAAAGATACATCAAGATACCATATCTTAGTATGTGATACGATAAAACTGTAATTCTCAATTAAATTTCTGTTTTTTGTTATGTTGCAATATGCTTTTTTAGTGGTAGGGTTGTATCAAGTCAGTATTTGAAACATTTCAATCAGACAAAAAGGCACTTTCAGGCTATTGTATTTTGAGATATGTGTTTTTGCCTTATTAGTTCCAGCAAAAACATGAATCCGCCTGAATTCACAGATTATTTGTTTAAAATGCAAACATGCTGGAATTACATGGTGCACACAGTTAGTGCACAGTGAACCAACTAAGCTATTGTTTTGCACATCTGCTGTTGCACTGGTTAGTGCTTGTCAGATATACTGCATGAAGAGTCATTAACAGATTACAGGTCAGCCCAGTTTTATGTTCTCTGAAGCCTTGTCTTCAGACAGGTGCCGTCTGCTACCAGCCAGATTGGATCAAATTAGGAGAGCCCACAGTGCTAGCAGACCAGGATGGAAGGTCCTGCCCCGGGCACAGATGAAGCACAAGCCTGGCTTAGCTAGCTCACAACCCCATGAGCTGTCCTTATGAGTGTGTGTCTATGTGGTGGGCAGATCGGCCAAGAGCGTGTCTGACTGCATGGTCTCAGGCATGGCTGGGCAAGCACACACACGCCTCGGCACTCAGAGGATCTGACACACACATATACACACATGCACATGCACACACACACACACACACACACACACATACGCATAGGCACACGCACACACACACATACATACTTGCACACACACCCACACACACACATATAGGCA
This sequence comes from Amblyopsis rosae, assembly GCA_025399935.1. Classification (NCBI taxonomy): domain Eukaryota; kingdom Metazoa; phylum Chordata; class Actinopteri; order Percopsiformes; family Amblyopsidae; genus Amblyopsis; species Amblyopsis rosae. The sequence goes on along the minus strand of JAODTR010044922.1, from coordinate 929 downwards.
CACACACACACACACATACATACGTGCACACACACACACACACATGCACATGCACATCCACACATGCGCACACACGCACCCACATATACACATACTGTACATACGTTCATGCAAACACACACACACACACACACACACACACACACACACACACATGCACATACACAAACATACACACACATCCACACACACACACATGCACAAACACACACACACATATGCAGTATCATAGGCAGTGGGGGGTTTGTCATGGCTAAAGGAATCTGCTACAAACAGAAGGCAGAAGAGAATAGTTTATTATGTTATTAAAATTGTGAAGGATAAGTATTTTCCTTTATTTTCCTTCATCAAGATAAGCACAGTTACACAGTTACAATATTTGCTAAGGCGCTTTTTACACACAAGGCAATTCAAAGTGCTTTACATCACACCAAATAACCAAGGTACGTAAAATACATACAGCTTCATCTAGCCAGGGGTTGGGTTTGTGTGTGTGTGTGTGTGGGCGGGGGTTCTGTCGCCTTCACGAATCACTAAAGGTGTAGCGCTCCTCTCCCGCTCATATACAACACCAGCTCTATCTGCCAAGTTCTCCTTTTTACAAGACTGACTTCCGCTGTTTGGAAATGGGATCTCCTGTCTCCCGTACCACCCAACAAAACACCCCAACATCTATGAGAAGCCAGAACACAGGAATACACCAGCCCACAAACACACCTACTCTTACTTTCACAGCCAAGACACACACACACAATAATACAAGTACTGTCGAAACTCTCAGTGTAAGCTCTTATATCAGTAGTGATGTTGTCAGAAGAAACCACTTGGAACTGACTTTGGGAGTGAGACTTCGTCCTCCCACAGCCTATATAGACATTCAGGGAGAGAGAGAGAGAGAGGGAGAGAGAGAGAGAGAGAGAGAGAGAGAG
>JAODTR010044911.1:0-19089 GCA_025399935.1 Amblyopsis rosae | reverse complement strand
TCCATTCAGGGTCTCCAGGAAGGCCGGATACTCTGAACTGCTGTTCGGTGCATAGGCACTGACAACAGTCAGAGTTTCCCCCCCCACAACCCGTAGGCGCAGGGAGCCGACCCTCTCGTCTACCGGGGTAAACTCCAACGTATTGGCGCTCAGGCGGGGGCTTGCTAGTAGCTAGTAGTAAAAAGCTATTGTTTTGACAGAATAATGTGCTTTTGAGTCAGGTAGGCTATGTAGATAAAGGTTTTTTGCATATTGAAATTAATAGCTAGTATTTATTAATGAATACAATGTGGTTTTGAGAAGAACATTTACTATTTGGCTAAGTGTCTGTTATTGTTGTAGCTGTGTTAAGAATTATCTTAGGTAAGCGCTTGTTAGCGATTAAAAACTACATGCCTTTATAGATTTATAAACACACACGCAGGCATAAACACAATGCGTGTGTCCTGTAGACGCACATGCACACGTACACACACGCACACACGCACGCACGCACGCACACACATTCACACATTCGTACACTATAACAAATGCACTGATATCTGTGATGAGGGTCTTGTAGAATCTCGGTTCTTTTCTCCTGAGGCGGAGTTCTATGATGTCCCTATGCCTGCCCGGCCTGCTGCTCATGAGGGACACTGGTCTGGTGTCTGGGGCTCTGCTGTTCCATGACTCCGGGGCAGCTGGAGATAAGCAGTGGCTGCAATCATCAGAGAGGAAGGTGTCACCTGTCACAGGCCCACGCTGTCAGATAAAGGTATGACACGCGCACACACTACTTGGTTCATTTGGCTCTGAGCTGCCAGTGCTGTGAGGTGTTTCGGGTATGCAGGGGACATGAGAAAAGAGAATAGCTTGATGTAAGTATCGCAGGAGCTGGAAGAATGTGTCAAGATGCTTGGCAATTTTAGAAATGCAGTTTAGGATGCTAGGTGTCTAGCAATTGTTTAGCAGAAATGTTGCTAAGAAATCTGAAATTCTTCCTCAACAATGGAATGCTTTGTAGCGGCATTTTAGTCATTGAAGACATATTCCAGCAAGTTACCTCTTGAACAGCAACAACAAGCAGAAGCACAAGGTTAGCAACAGGCGCACATCAGTGTGGGGGCTACGACAGGTTTTCATAATACCATGCGAGTTCTGAAGCACCCTAAAAGCCAGGATGTACAAGGTAGCAATTTGAGTAAGAAAACAATTTGAGTTTGATGTTTGAATGCAGAGTGTCAATAAATTACTATTAGACGTGAGTGGTGAGAGTGAGGAAGAAATGGAAATTTGTTACGATACGGGGCGGAGGGAGGACGAAGACCCAGGCGCGGAACACAGAGATGGCAAACGACAGGTAAATGTAAAGAGGATTTATTATGACACAGGCGAGGATACAAATGCTGGTGAGGGCTGTAGCGTTGAGATCGCTGGTGGCGAGTAGCAGCGTTGTAGTCGCTGGTGGCGAGTAGCAGCGTGGTAATCGCTGAAGGCGAAGAACTGAGTTGCAGACAGGCTGCGGCAAAGAGGGGACAGGCGTGACTGTCTGGATCACTGGTACGTGCATCCTTAGAATGGCAACGAACTGGCAACAGGTGCCAGGGCAGATAGTGTCTTGTACCGCCGCCCAGGAAGTGGAGGCGAGGCTGCCGCACGTGGGGTGCATTTAGGAGGCTGACGTGGCGGCAGCGGCGCTGTCCGGTGCTGAACTGGCGGCCTGGCGCTGTCTGCTGCCGGAGCGGCCGCGAACTGTGACAAAATTGTCCTTTGATCAGTAGCTTTTTACACCTGACAAGCGCACGACATGCAATGCCAGATGACATGGCACTTACCTCTCATCACCCCCAACACACACACACATAAGCACACACACACCGTCATATTATCTGACAGGAAGCACAAATTGCTAACCGTTGTTAAACATAGCAAGTTGTTTTTGTGAGATAAAGTTGGTTGAAAAATACAGACAGAAATGCCACAAATACAGGATTTCTCATTGAGAAAAAGTACAATAAGTATTTGCTTTCTCACGTTACACTGTAGTTTGCTTCATTTCATTTTTGTGGTATCAATTAAACAGTATGTCTTGCTCTGCTGCATTGTTAATAATAAACCTCGCCTGACATTTCCAAGCATGTTTTCTTTGTACAGTACGTTACAGTAAAGGCTATAGCCTATATTTGTCAAAGTAAACATCATAGTATCAAAATAATCTGGCGGGCAAGATTTGATAAATGGCGGGTCAGGTTTGGCCCATGGGCCGCTATTTGCCAAACCCTGCTGTACAAGGTCATTGATGTTTTGTCTGGAGTATTATTGGTGAATCCACACATTTGCAATATGCAACTCAAACATCCTTTTTGTGCATACCTGAACAAGTAAGATGAAAATAGAGACTATTATAAGGTGTGGCTTGATGAAAGCAGAGATTGCCATCAATTACCAGTCTCCGATATCTGCCCCAAGGAGCCATACAACTGGAGTTTCAAAGTGACTAAATGTGTTTTTCACACACCTACAAGGCACCAGCATAGCATGCCAATGGTCGCAATTGATTGAGAACAACTAACATTAGTGTCTTGTAAGAGAGTGATTGTATTGACAAAATGGCCTTGCGCTAATGGAATATTAGGCCACAGAGGCTTAAAATATCCTTTTATCTTGGAAATGCACTGCTCCATCTCGTCATCACAGTATAATACAGCTCTTGTTTTTTCTTCGCGGTATGCTTCATTCTTGATGATGATGAGTATGTGGTTTGACGGAAACCAATGTAAATATTGATTGGAAGATCCCGGTTCCAGTTGTTCAAAAAGTAACCTGAAAGGGAAAGTAATGTCTGCTTATGAGTTGAAATTGCTTTCCTTTATTACCCTACCTGACTGTCTTAATATAGTTGGTAATTACTTGGTCACACCTAATAGCACAAAGATACTGGGGCTGAGAGCGCTAGATGTGGAACATTTCAAATGAAAATCGCAATAAAAACAGAGGAACAGAAAATATTAGTAAGGAAATAAAGATGTACAAAGTAATAGGCCGTAGACATGAGGTAGACATTCTATAGCCATCAACAAATCCTTCCATAGTAACTATTCATCAGAGAGCTATGATATAAAGAAATAGAGCGTGGCGGTTTAGGCACTGAAGCGTAATAAATCCCTCTGTGGTTGAGAGCTGGATGCCAGCGGACATCCCATATCCTCTCACCCCACCACAGAGCATCCATCGCCATATCCCGGTTTTATGGCAGATTTTATCAATGAGGGGGGAATTTTGTTGGCAGGATTACCCAGGCTTTGTGAAGAGGGATATTTATTAACTCCTGTTGACATCTCACCTGGAAATCATAATCCCACTAAGGAGAAGAGCAGAGGTAGCATGCGAACCGTAACAGAAGATGTGCTGTACCCTTTGGTCTGCAACACAGCGCTAACAAAGGACATATGTTGTGCCACAACAGCCCAGGGCACACAAAACAACTCTTCAAACTCCAGCTGGGCACCCCATACTAGCAAGAGTAATTCCCCTTACTGTAGAGTGGAGGGTCTGGACTATGGTGCCAAAGATGGTGACCACGAGGGACCAGGCAGGGCTTCAGCCAGGCGATGGGGGATGAGAACACATTGGGACAGGAGCAATCAGAAGCAGGGCTCCACTCAACTGGTTTGGCTCAACAATGAACACAGCTCCATGCTCCCAGTGGAAACAGTCTGCCTAGACGCCAGACCCCGTTGTCGCGTCATACAGCCATGCCACACCTCGGGGTCTCCTGCAGACCAACCAGATGGTTCCAAGGCAGCACCCCACCACCTAATGAACATTGTTCACTCTCCCGTCTGTGCTGAGGCGGGGGATGGTGGGATGGCGGTGAAATGGCCACAAGGGGGCAGCAGCGAGCGGAACTAGGGCTGAGGAAGTAACACAGCACTCTGTGTCACCATTACCATGTGCCTGCTGTGCCTTCGCTCTGTACCAGGCCTTGTGCCAGGCACAGTACATGCATGTCACCATGGACAGGACCCTTATGTTTGTCTTGTCAACACAACCCTGACAGTGGAAGTGAGAGATACGGTGTAAAGTGACAACCTTTGCACCTTGGCTTTCCTAATGTGAAGGTCTTTCCTGCTTAAGTATCTTTGTACAACAATTAAGAATTAATAATAATAATAATAATTGTTATTATTAATTTTCTTCTATTAAGTTCTGTTTTGGATATCTGTTTGCTTTATCTTCCATTTTGTAGACATAGGTAGAATCGTTTCTGCACAAATATCTATATAAGGATACATTCCTGGCTATGGGAGAGCTGTTCAATAGATAACCCTTACGTTTGACCTCAGTATTGATTGTAAAAGCCAATTGATTATTGATATGTGGCTATACAATGTGTTGTGTTGTGTTGTGTTGTGTTGTGTTGTGTTGTGTTGTATTGTATTTCCCAATCCCCTTGTTTGAAACCTGATTCCCTATGGTGATATACAGTGTTCACACACACACACAAGCACACACACGCTGCAGGAGTCTTTCCCTCCCTGCGATGAAAGCATGTTCTGTTTACCCTTGAATAGGAGAATAGACTTTGATTGCTCATGCTGTTCTCAAGCTAATTGAAGTAGAACATACACCAATAGAGGGTACCGCGTATGTCCCCTCCTATACAGACATTATACCAGCAGTGTTAAAAATGTATGAGAGGAATCCACGATGCCTCAATTAATAATGCATCGACTGTCCTCCAAAGCACCAGTACCCTACTATACCCTCCAACACACACACACTTGACTCTACTACACCCGTGCTTCCCCTGCCCTCACTCTTCCAGGCTGAGCATAAAACTAGACGGCGGTCAGGTGAGGTTATCAGGCTGGACAGGCAGCCATGAAATGCTAAGGCGTACGGGGGTTCCCTGGATGTGTTCCCTCACGGAGGTGTGCCTGTCCTGGGTAATTATTCGCAAGCCTCACAGCAGCTGACAGAAATACAGAAAGGGGCTGGAGGAACGCGCTTGTAAAACATACAGTGTCTTAAACAGCATAGCCTCATTACTGTGTTTTATTTAAGAATAACTGGGAAACATATTTCTGCGACACATCTGTGTCTAACCATTATTGTACTGTAATGTGACCTATTTATTTAGGGAAATTACTATTAACACAATCGGAATAATGTCTATGTGTGCCAATCAGATATAATATTATAACACGATTTACGGTTCTCAAGAAATGTCACTTTCTATCATGTTTAAATACTGTACACTGTGCTGTACAGTATTCTTGCATGGCCCTCATTATTCTTCATAGAGAAACGTGTCACATAAAGAACATCCAGTGTGATGGCTGAAGGTCTGTGGTTCACACCAGCGACAAACAATATTCATTAAGAGGAGAGGGCATGTGGGGTCATCTGAGGTTGACCCTCTCATCACCATCTATTAACACAACTGTTGCACAGGGCACAGTCCTGGGCTCTTTGTGAATTACAACCAACTTATCACCATGGAGACAAGAGACAGGTACTCTTCTGAGTGAGGCAGGTTCATCGTGGGTGGTCGGCAAGGTTGTGAGGTCAAAGAGCTTTTGAAATAGCATATAAACCACGTGTTTGTTTGATAAGGGAGCTGCCCTTTATCGTCACAGTTCATGCCGACCTTTCGGACAGGGTCAGTCACACTTATAAATAAATCCCGCATTTGTGTTGGTTTTCAGAATGCTTCTTTTGTTTACTTGTGTTACTTGTGTGAACTATGTAAGATCTTGTCTGCCACTAGATGTCACACTAAGCGCCAGCATCTCAGACCTAAACAAATGTTTCGTGGGCCGCACAAACACATGCACTAACTTGCACGCACGACGACCGGACCGGTTATGGAAACAAAGAAGATTCAACCTCGGACTATAGTACATAAAGAAAGAGTGTGATGTCATCCCCTGCTCATATGCAATTACTCCACTATAGACTTAGTTACACATAGTTGTTTGCTGCTCATGTTTAAAATATCTCACATCTTTAGGGATAATCTTTAACTAACAGTTTATATTTTTTGCTGTAATAAGTGTTTAGTATGTATGGGGGTTGTGTCAAAAATATTCCACTAAGATTTACACCTATACAATTGGGATTTAGAAATAAAGTCATGTAAAAATTATGAAATGTGACTCTAGAAGACGATGTATCCTCTTACACAAACATGGCTAATTGATTTGCTGCTTCTCTCACGCCTCAGTGATTACGCCTATTAAAGCTTTTTTTAATGGTGCAATCTCATTCTAGTGATTGATATTTGGCGAGAGGCAGTCAAGGCTCCTCAGGGGTTTGGCTATACGCTGGAGTTTGCAGAAACCTGGTGGTTAACAAATATATTTTCTCGACCCGGAAAAAGCAGGAGAAGAGAAAGGAGTCATTAGCTAAGTCAATTAGGAATAATAAATTCCCTCAGAAGTAATTTAAACTTTGCAAAAATAATTATTAGGCTGAAAGATGCCTATGTACATATAGGATAAATGTTCATGGTTTGTATTGAAGAATTTAACCGAGGTCAGCTTTTATTTGAATTGTAACTAATTCTATAAACATTCCTATTTATTCTTATAATTACTTTTTAACCCCTTTTGTGTCAAGTGAACTATAATATGAGCTACATAAAACAATTGTGAGTTTTTTACAGTAAGTTGCTGTTCTGTCTAGCTTTGAAAGTGCAGGAAACATGGATTTGTGTGCTGGGAAGGTAAAAACAGCCTCAGGACAGAGATTCTACCTGTCTTACTGTAGCTTTTATGCCTGCAGGTAATGCCCCTGGCATCCACACTGGAGATAACCTCAAAGGTAATGTTTCATCTCTTTGTGTGTGCGTGTGTGTGTGTGTGTGTGTGTTATGCACGCATGTGTGAGTTTACCACGATCATAAGCAGTAATCACTGTAGTGTATTCCATGACTGATAGCTTCAAGTGAAATGACATTTTTCAGTCCAAACTCCTTGTAATGTGTAAAATATTCATAAACCGCACTAGAATATTTATATTTGCGCAGTTATGTCTATCTGTTGTGTGTATTTATTGTTTCTGCCTTGAATGGTGTGTCTTTTACATTAATGTGAGCTGTCAGATCATTGCGTTGCTGCAATTTAGTAAAGATTTGCTTGTTCCTTTGATGCATGCCAGAAAACTAACAAGACAAATAATTTATAAGTAAACATAAATTGGCAGCTCATTCTTTTATTGTTTATCAATTATGATATTATTTAAATTAGAATATAAGAAAATACAGATAATATAATATATGTATTGTCGAAATAGACAAACATCATATGTGAACTTCTTGTCACAATTCAAACGGAATGCAGAAGTGACTTAGGCTCTGTATACCAGCCCCCTCAGTCTGAAGGTTTGTTGCACACCAGTGGCCACTAGTGTGTGATGGAGGAGGCACATTGCATTGTTCCGTGGTGGGCTTCAATGTGCAGTGAGGGAGAGACGGCGAGAGCAATGCGAGTACTGCAAAAGACATTCTGAAGTCTGATTTGAGCCTCCAGACAGTTCAGACTGAGGCACATCCGCAAAAAGTCAGATTTGAATCACATTTCAAACCACCTCAAAAATTCTAAACACCTTTTTATGTAGATGTCATGTGGATGTGCTGTTCAGACTAGCAAAAAACAATATAGATACAATTTGGATATGAAAAAATAAACTAAATAAAATGTGATTTTGGCTGGGAGCGTGAACATAGCAGTGTGTAATGCTGTGTGTAATGCATATATGTATGCATTGCACTTGCACATGCATGTTGTGTCTTTCTATCCATTTTGGGTCCACACATATCATAACTTTGTTGCTATTGGCAACCACCTTGAATGATGAAAGTACTTTAATCAGGAATTGTATGTATGTCTGTCTGTCCGTCACTCACTCACTCACTCACTCACACACACTCACTCGCTTGCACATTAGAGTTGGTCAAGGTAAAACATTCAGGCATGTAACATATGCAACAGCATCCCACATTAATTTCAGGTGCTGCAGATGGTTGTTCTGAGGGTCGGGCTGAAGGGACACCGGCATCCTTCACACTTATATTACCCACGGGCCCAGTGGACCCGAACACAATGGCTGTTTCTCAATTCCAAGAACGCTAGGTACATACTTGTGTTCTTGAGAGGTACGTTCTTGCCATTCTTCTGAGAATGGTCTTGCAAGAACGCGAGGACAGATTTAGATTGAGATGCATATTTTTGGCTATCGTTCTAGGCTATTGCGCAATACCTAGGAATGACAACACTAAACGTTTGATAGCCGGCGGCCTGTAAGCGGGACCTCACATTTACAAAATTGATGTCAGCCAATGTGTGTATGGGGATGTGCAGTGTGAGGTCACTGAAAATGTCTATGTTCTTCAGAGGAAATTAGCCAAGGCCAGGAAGACTGAGGTTGAAATTATTATAAATCATATCTTTTGGTCAACATTTAAAACGGGTCCCACAGACCCAAACACCACACAAGGGTTAACCACGTTTCAACAAGTCATTGATCTGCTACAGTCATCAGATATAGTCTTCAACACAGAGCATTAAAAGTGCATGTTCCTAAAACCAGGGTTTTAGGTAACCTAAATTTAAGTAACAAAAATTATAATCAGTAATGTCATTTTTTGATTATATAAATGTAGTACCACAATCTGATTATTTTCCATTACTTTTGGATTACGTCATCATGAACACATTTTTTTTTAAACACAATCCAAAACAATTTTTTCAACTATTTCTCAATTAATAACTGACTTTAAAACTTTAACTGAATTGTAAGCTACAGTAGAGGGAATGGCAATGAAATATTTCACTTGAGGTGCTTTATGAGGTCACAAATTTTACAAATCCACCTTTGATATTAAAAAATGTAAAGAACAACATAGAGCAATATACTGCACATCCTACAAACAGCTGGAATTCTGTAGCCTTCAGTAGAGCTTCAGTTTAATTTTGCCATGTGAATCAGTCTGGAAAGCCTTGGAATCATTTTGAATGTGTCAGAGTAGCAACTGAACTTTCCAATCAGCGTCGTGCTTATAGCTATATGGGCGTGGTTTTTTAATCAGCGTTGTGTTTATAGTTATACGGGTGTGGTTTTCCAATCAGCGTTGTGTTTATAGCTATATGGGTGTGGTTTTCCAATCAGAGTCGTGTTTATAGCTATACGGGTGTGGTTTAGGTGTGCTGACCATGGTGCCAACAGCGAAACGACCAGAGGGCTTATCCAATCAACTGCCAAGTATTTTTTTTAAGTACAGCCATTCACAAACAGTTTCAATGTACAGCTCCCCAGATGTACTTGTGACAACAATTCCTCTGGCATGTCAGGTCAGGATTTCTGTCTGAACTACAGTAACATCTCCCAACTATTCTGTTCAACACAAACACACTGGACAGCGCAGGTAATGAGGCAATGGGGCCTATGGGAAATGCAATATTTAAGGAAACAAACAACACATGCATCATCTGCAAAGCCCCTTGTATTGCCTATAATGGATAAATCCGGTGGAATCAATTTATAAACAGGACATTACCATTTTTGTCTACTGACACAAATGTAATGGTAGATATAGCTACAGTAGACAACAGACATAGCAATCTGTTGTCCACAAACACATTGGGTAGTGGGCGGTGTACATTTGCTCCAGTGTAGTTCCTGCCCTCTAGTGGTCAGAAACAAATTATTGCATATTAAAAAAATTGAGAAATAAATACAGGTTTTCCTCTCACACATTACATAAATGGAGAGAGAGAGAGAGAGAGAGAGAGAGAGAGAGAGAGAGAGAGAGAGAGAGAGAGAGAGAAATGTCCTACTTGAGTAGGTGGATTAAGGAGCAGACTAACAAGGGCTGTTAAACCCTCTGATGATGCCTCATGTATATTTCATGGCACGATTCTTCAGTAAATAATCTATTTTCTGGTGTTTACCACTGAACAGCCCTCTCCCCTATATATGCACAAACATACACACACCCACATACAGACTTTGCCTTGGTCTGATGATCTCATAACTTCTTATCGATTCATTGCCCTATTAAGATAGGCTAAAAGCTCTCTGATGGATTTGATATCAATTGGTTTTTAGCTTGTTCTTACTTCTGTACACATCCGAGATATATCTTCATCTCCGCTCTTTTGCCTGGCTCGTTTTAGATTGCCTTTTATCGATTTATCTCTCCTTCAGCCCTCTCCTTCAGAGTTTTGTGCGTTTCTGTTTGTTTCTATTTCATCAAGCTCTCTATGACTTCAGTTTGTTCTCATCTACTTTTGCCTGCCGACGCCCTTTGTTTTCTGTCGCTATGGTAATCTGCAACACACATCATTAAAGCATGCACTCTTGCCGCTAAGATAACATATCGCTGACACAGATCGAATGGTCATCAATTATTGTGGGATCATATGGTATTTGTGAACTCAGTTTATTCCTAAGTTTCACATTTCACACTGCCACAAGCAAAGTTTAGGAGAATGTGCCTGCAAAACTGCTTTGATGTGGAGTGTGTTGGTTGGGTGTTTGCCTAGAAACTTTGTGTATTTCCAGTGATCTCACCCCCCCCCCCCAAACATCAGTAGCCGTGAAGTTTGAGCGGGGGGAAAGGGCGTGAGGTGGGGTTGCTTGAAGCTAATCTCCTCTGGTTTGAAAAAGCAGAAGGCCCGCTGACTTCCAGCCCGCTGACTCTCTCCGTCTCCCAGCAGCCTGTTGCCATGGTTACGGCAGCTCTGTGGCTGTCCGACGCTGCAGCAGCAGCAGAAGCCTAATGTATGATACAGCCTGCACGCACCAAACACCGCTGCTTTTGTGTTTGTGTCATATGAGCCACCTCCCCGACACCTCCTGTTCCCCACTCACAGCCGTCAGCTGAGCTTCATAGGCTCTGTCACACTGCTGTGGCTCAGGGGCCGCTAAGGTGGATGAGCTGTGGCAACAAAGACATGCCAGAAAGGAGTTGATGAGTGAGTGTGTGTGTGTGTGCGTGTGTCCGTGTGAAAGAAGATAAACCACTCATTTAGCTGATGTAACCTCCACTTCTACAGCATGTTGGTGGTAAATGTGTATTTGTGCTGTACAACATGGGCCATTCATTTAAATCAGGAGACTACAGTTTTGTATTAGTTCAACATTTAGCAAGCAACATTTTTGCATCAGGATCCAGGACTATAAATGATCATGGGAGGACTACAGATGTGGTGATAGGGTTAGGGGTAGTTTTAAATGTGTAAGAGGCTAGTCTGCCTGACTGTAGCATTAGTTAGTCTGTTTAAACATACTTCATGCTAAATACATGTAATATATTTACTGAATTATAGAAATAAGGTGTCGGCTACAGTAGAAAGTTGGGCAAATGTAACTGTGTATATGGAGAATGTGAAGTCACCTTGGTGCTGATATAAATCTGAGCAGGAAACAGTACACTTGGCTCAAAAACCACTTGTCATATATGTATATATATATATATATATATATATATATAGAGAGAGAGAGAGAGAGACAGGAGAGAGAGAGAGATTTGCTGGTGTATGACCTGTCCAACTAATGACAAATGTACACACAAGTAGCTTTGGATAAAAGCGTAGTAATGTGAATTTAAAGAGAGAGAGAAATAGAGGGGGGTGGTAAGCAATAGAGAAGGATTCTAAGAGGGAGAATCTATATACAGTATATCTCCGACAATGATTATTCTAACAATTATTGGCTGCAAATCTGTCAGTGGTGATTGAGGGATTTCTTTAGCAGTTCAAAGGATGGCTGACTATTTCAACACATCACTAAACCTTTCCCATGCAGTTTGATAGTGTCCGGTCTGAATCATCTTATCATTGTTTTACAAATAGCAGAACGAGAATAATTTATAGGTGAAATTAAACTGCGGCAGTAGCTATTACGTAATAACTTACAATGCCTACTGTAACATTGAGGTCATACTTGGTTCTTCGTGAGGCCTAATGCTAACCTGACATGCCAGAGGAATTGTTGTCACAAGTCCATCTGGGGAGCCATACATTAAAACTGTTTTTGAATGGCTGTACTTTCAAAAAAATACTTGGCAGTTAATCGGATGAACCATATGGTCGTTTTCGCTGTCGGCATCATGGTCGGCACACCTAAAACACACCCATATAGCTATAAACACAACGCTGATTGGTAAGACTGATTCTCAAGGCGAAATTAAACTGAAGCTCGCGAGATGAGGAAGGTCTCGCGATGCTAGCCTAATGCTTCCATGCAACAGCATCTGGGCCTTTAAGGGCAAAAGTCTGAGTTTTAAAGGTTAGCAATAACTGATTAATTAGGAGTGGGATTGATTGTATAATGTTCATTGTGGCTATATACTTTCCAGTAAATCACAATAAAACAAGTGTTGTACAAATGCAATTATTCTGCATGCCCCATTATATTGCAATAAAGTCATGGTATTAAATAAATTCACCCAAACTAATGTGATACTGTGGATTTCCCCATATTTGGATAATGAGGGCATGTTATTTGAGGTTTCTGGGATGGGCTGAGGAGGAGAGAAACAGGTGAATGTAAAAAAATATATATAATAATAAAAAGCCTCAATGTGTCTTTGTTGCCTCAGGCATATTTTCATCCTAAACTGTTGTAATATCGACGTGTCAGAGTAGAGACGCACAGAGCCTTTCACACTGGCTCTAATAATGGCCAATGGTTACAATTACTTTCTAGAGTGGAGGGGGTTGATATCTTGTTCTCACTATGTAGCCTACATTCAGAGTCTTGTGGGCTGAGGGCCTTCCCCATCTCCCTGACCCTAGGGCCATGTCTGAATGATTTTGTCACCATGGAGACAACTATTTTATACATTCCTGAATACCGCAGTAGATTATAATGTAATCGTACACGTTGCAGAGAAGATCAACTCAATTTAACTGAATTTTCAGGCATTTTTAAGTTGTTGGCAAGTTGTTAAGAATGAAATACCTATTAAATGCACAATAATAACCTCTATGATATTCATTTCTAGTCTATCTAGGATGGATTAAACAAAAAAATTTCAAATGTTATGTTCATATGCATATTAAGCATCGAATCACTGTAAAAGTGAGTCTTTTTCAATAAATTCAGTGCTCTGTTGGTATGCAAGTGAGAAAAATACATAATATCCTCTCGATATATGTGGCAGATGTTCAAAAGAGCATCACAGCTTTGTTCATTTTCCATTACAGCAAGCCATGCAATGTGGTATAAAATGAATTATCCCTTGCACTGGCTTGGGAATATTCTGTATCACCACTGTTTTCTGTTTGCGTCATGATACAGAGTGATCCTGATCTTGCTAGAGCTCAACCAATGTGACAGGTGTTACAGCATGTTGTAAGGTAAACAGTAACCAACATGCAGTATTTACGCACAGTGTCTGTTAAAGACATTTGCTGTCCTAATTGTTCGGAAACAAAGCTTAATTCAAACACAACAGGAGTAAGGAAATGCCAGAATTAGGTGTCAGATACTTTACAGAACTGACAGAACTGTTAATCATGATTGTTTCTGGCAACAAGACAATAATAATGAGATTCTCCGTTAGATCACATCACCTTTGCTATTAACAGCACCAACAGATAGAATTATTTGCATAACTTAGCCCAGCACAGCAAATATATATCCACGGAGAAAGACCTTAACTGCTGTTGTCTGTTATGAGCTCGGACTAACCTTCTTAACAAAGTAATACTGTAAATAGCTTGTGATGGTGAGAATTGCAATCAGTGAACGTATGCTAATGTCGGCATCTTAGGAAAACTTCAGATGGCCGCTGATTGGCCCATACTGTCTTTTAGGCAGGTAACAAGCGCTTTGAATTAAAGAGTTACAGACTTGTGTCAAAATGTAATTTTGTAAGTGTAAAGCTTACATTTTGTATAAAGTAGGGATGGCACCGATACGATAATGAGATCGGAAATCGGTCCGATACTGACTTAAATAGCTGGATCGGTATAGGTGACAGTTGGAAAGTGTCGGTATCTATATCGGTACCGGGACTGAAAAAACTGGATCGTGCCATCTCTAGTATAAAGTCAACTGCAAGTACTGTATACACTTCTGACAGCAAAGAAGACATATGAAAGGATACAGGGATATTATTTTGGTGTAAAGAAACGTTGAACACGAGCCAAAAACCGTGAAGGAACAATTTGGCTGTCTAAATGTCCGCCCACCAACCCACACATGGAAGAATAATAGACATCTGAAATCAAAGCTAAAATAATTCTATCATTACCTCTGCTATTCTGCTCCACCAGGTGTGAGCTGACCTCCAGATAATTTCCTACTTAATTATACCATTTATGAATACTTAATGATGCTGTCTCTCTTGACTTTGTGCTGTACAGACATGAAGCCATATCAATCAAACTCAGGTGTTATCACATTTATGTTGCAGTGTTTCAATATCAATTTGAAGGATTAGTATCTGAGCCTTTAAACATCTACTTGAGAAAAAAAATAGCAGTGGTACCTTTCAAATGTCAAGGAAAACACAAAGTAAATTGAAAGCTGTTCCATTTCACCTTGTTCGATGAAGTGAGACTTTCTATTTGCTTTTACTCCTGGTATTTCTTTCTTGATATTAAACGTGTCTTGTAGCCCATAACTTTTTCAGCAAATAGGCTAACCGAATGTAAGTAAATTGCCCAGTATGTTTTCTCAATCTATATATGTATATCAGGCACACTTGTGTTGTTAAGTTTGCCAGTACAACGAATGTCATGAAGAAAAGCGTTTGGATAAAGTTCAGCTGACTACAACTACACAGGCACACTGTACTGTAATAGTGTAAAGTAAACAAAAGATCATTACGTGCAATGCATTAAAGCTGCCTTAATAACAGGCAAACAGCAGGCTACCCATACTGATGTGTACTGTAAATATACAGTACTGAGCATACGATTATTTATAAAGATTAAAGAAAGGCTATAATGCATCTGTAGGTTAATTCCAACCCAAAAATACATAATCCAAATGAAATAATAGTGGAAATACCCCATACTTTATTTTACCAGGTCCAACAATATATTCCCCCTGTGATAAATCAGACACCCATTTTCCACTAACACATATCTACTGAATGCTCTGGGTGTGCTATTAGTGGCTGTTTGCTGTAGGTTCAACTTGTGAACTTTCTTAGAAGCGGCTTGCTTCTCCAGGGGCTGGCAGGCTGGAGAGACGCGTCATTACGTCACTGTGTACTGTACGTCTCCACCGTCTCAGCAGCAACGCAATGGCAGACCAAAGGTTGGCATCCAAACACAACTTATTTATTTGTGCATGCTCGTCCCAGAGTGCCTTTACAATCCATCTCTCTCTCTCTCTCTCTCTCTCCATTCAGGAGCATAGAGGGCAATATGATATTAATAACATCAATCTTTGGTAATGCCATCGTGACCAAGGGGAGGCCTAATCACTTCTTAGCTGACTATTTTTCTCTCCCCAAAGCCTCATTGCTATCCATATATTACTGTAGCTTGATGTTTCTGTTCGCATATGTGTGTGTATGTGTGTGTGTGTGTGTGATAAACATGTTGTTACAATAAACAAGATACATGCTACAGTGAAGTCTCAGGGGATCCTAAGTGCCCTCAACTAAATATTATACATTTTTACAGTAATCTGTATTAAGTTACAGTACAGTAGGCTATATGTAACTGTACTCAATATAGCAAATCAAAATGACTGTATGTCTAAATGTTGACTTTTAGAAAACCATTCTTAAATACAAACCCAACCACAGGCAAATACATTTAGGCTATAGGATATTTAACTTAAGGTACTACATTATCTAAGGGCACTTGAACTTATGCCTGATTACAGATAAGTTCCCATTTCGTAGTGGCAGGTACCATATGCATAACTATAGCTATTTAGTGTATATAAATTCCTTGGCAAGTACGCAATAGTTAATTAAGCGCAATATGATAGCAATCTATGCATTTATAATCTCAGCTGAGCAGGCATATGGTTCATGATTTCTTAAAGGTCCCCTGTCGTAAATGTGCTTTCCAGTTGGGTTGTCTGGATGGGACTATCTCGTATAAACAAAAAATACAGTAATACATTTAATTCACAGTTAACATTATTCACAGCCCACTGCATTTTCATTTCTGAAAGTTCAGTCCATAAAGTTAAGGCATTTAAATAATGTATTAATACATTATTAAATTAAACACTGTTAGTGTACAGTATTACCCAATTTAGGGTGACAGCTACATTGCTTTGACCAGGTGTACCAGAATGAAGAAGATGAGTGGTGCCAATGTAACAAATATAAATAAACAAAACAGGACGATGCTGCCAGTCAATATGTTAAACTATATTACGAACAACAACAAAAAAAAAGTCTATGACACAGACAAACACATACAGACACACTTCTCACTATAGCAAAAAAACTACTATTGAAAATTCAGGTATATTTGTATTATGGTTTAACAAAGAAAAAAGCCTTGTTTTAATTGATATTGCACACTCTCATTCACTGTCTGCACTTAATACCCTTAAACCTTGAGGAGTATGAGGAAAATGCCAGACATGTCACTGTCTCTTCTTTGTTTAGAATTATGGGCTTTATTTGGGCTATGGCTTTATCTTCAGCTTCTCTCTGTTGCTTTGTTTGACCCGCTTGATAGTGAGCGTAATAACAGCCTTATCTCCTTTCCTTGCTGCAATTTGTCTGCTTCCTCCCCCAACATATAGACAGCAAATAGCTAACGTACAGTAAGCATTGTCCTGGCTGACACAAGCTAGCTGATGCTTGCTAACGAAGGTCAATGAGTCACCCCTCTCTCAAAGCTGCTTCCACTGGGCTATCACTCCTTCTAGTATGGCCCTTACTCCTTCTTACGGCTAAGACAGGCTTTGAAGGCTTTGTGCGGATTCCCTGACTCTTATTATCCTATCGTTTAATTTGAGCTGCAGCCACCAAGGAAAATTGTCAACTTAATGCTAATGAGCTAAGACACTGTACAAGTTGAGACGGTTTTATATTCTGTGTTATATTCTTAATTTTGGTCGAGAGTTTAGAGACAATGGTAGCCTGGGTATATTCTGTGATCTAGATATTTTAGTCTCTGGTTTGTGATTTTACATGCTTTAGGAATGTATAAAATGAATTAACAGACTTAGGCTACTGTAATAAAAATCAACCGCTCACATTATAAAACATGTTCATTCTATATACCTGCAGTACTGGGCTGACACATTTTAACAAGTTAACACCGTAGTACGAAGTAAAGGTGTAGCCTGCAGAAAGGACATGCCTATGCTTTACGCGTTGTTTGTTTATAATGTAAGTCAATATTTCACTGATCCATTGACAGATTAAATGTATGCCTTCACTGCTGCAATTTGAATGCGGACAATGTTGACTAAATACGGTATAGGCTACAGTAGCTAAACGATAATGTTGCCAGATGTTGCCCTGTCATGGCTCAATTCAGCTATTTTTTATATGGATGCCGACCTCTGATTAATTCATTTTTTTCTTTGTATCCTTTCCGAATTAAGTAGGCTACACTTACATTAAAAACGCTAGCCAACTAAAATCAAATCTATGCAAACTTTTGAGTCCTCTAGGCGTTCTAAGTCTACAAAATGGCCGCAGGGTCAAATTCTGACGTCATCGAATACTATGTATAACCCGAACCCGATTGAAAGAAGAACTCTCTAAATGTTAAACCCGATTACTTCCTGGTTGCTTATGTGCATGACCTATCGGCTAATGATCTTGCCGAATTGATTGGAGACAAGGCAGTAGGCTATTCTCTACACTGTCTGGACAAAACAATTGCAACGTGCAAATAAGTGAATTGGAGCTACGGTGACTTCGTCTGGAGCTGTGAATCTCTCCACCGGCCACAGAAATAGCCTTACTCTCCCTGACGTATATACCTGAAATTAGCTAGCAGGACAAGTTACATTATTATGTGTACATGTTTTACATCTATTCCAGTTAATTGCGATGGTGCATGTAAACACCGAACCAGATTAGACGACGTTTCATGTAAACAGTTAACCCGAAACCTACAATCGGAAGCATTACGTTCCGAAATACAAAAAAGTGTCCATGTAAACCCAGCTAAAAGTGGGAGGTTTCCTAACTTCCTGTATTATGGAAGGAAGAGGCTCAGGAGAGATATCCAATCATCCTTCTGATGTGGTATTTTTATTTTCAGGGTGTGTGATTAAGCTTCCTAAAAATGATGCTGTCAGTGGCTGGGACAGTTACACTGCTGGGTGGGAGGCTGGCAGTTGCAACATTTCAAAACGCATCAGCATAGGACAGTAATATCTAAAAAGCTTGAACAATAGTTTGGATGTGGAATAGCCTATTTGTTCCATTAACTGGTGTAATGCCTTATGCAAATGGTTATATGAGCTGTACCAAGCTCTCATTGGAATAATGTGTCACTACCAATAACTTACAACTGCACACACAATATTCAAATTCTGCCCTTTGCTCTTCACTACAAAAACAAACACATGATGGGACAATAATATAATATAGACCTAAACATGCTATAAATATTTAACCTCTTTCATGCAAGCTGTTATCATGTTTCACCCTAGGTGAAAGGGATTTATAGTGTGCTGTTTTTGATGGCCGATTATTTATGTACACTTTGAGGATTTAAAAATAGACTCCAGAAAGCCTTGGGAACAAAACTACACAAAACATTTAGCTATTAGTAAGGCTAAGAGAGCTTGGGCTTGCACATTGATGATTACCCGATTTTCCTTGCTTTCGTGCTTGAGGCGAGTAAGAGTCATGGACATGTTGGCTTGGCCCAGATGACTGGTCAGCCATTGGGCTATTGGCTAAAACACAGACAAATAAATTCACAGTTTATATGACCTCTTTGCAGTATTGCTAGTTATGTGTAAGGGTGAAGAGGAACATTTGTTCTGATATTTTCTGCTTCATTGTGAAGCAACATATTCATTTACATTTACGTTTATATTTACATTTACGGCATTTGGCAGACGTTTTTATCCAAAGCGACTTACATGTAGTACATTTGTCAGTAGTTGGACAGGTCGTATACCAGCAATTATAAGCAAACA
>JAODTR010044901.1:0-19089 GCA_025399935.1 Amblyopsis rosae | reverse complement strand
TGTGTGTGTGAGAGAGAGAGAGAGAGAGAGAGAGAGAGAGAGAGAGAGAGAGAGACCCAGATCAACTCTCTCTACTGGAGTCTTTTTCAATCTTTAGGAGCCTTGTTCAATCTGTTTGTGTACTAGTACCTCCCCCCCTCCCCAACACACCACTCCCCCCAGGGGCCTGTAGCCAATAGGATAGGGCAACAGAGCACATAGTAGCACTCAGAGTAACCCCCCCTCTGGGCTGAATGCATGCGAGAAACACACACACACACACACACACACACCTCACATCCTGCTAGACTCAATCACTGCTGAGTTTCCCCACATATTCCACCAGCTGTTTCCTACAGAGATCCTGTTAGCAGCGGCCAGTCTGTGTGCAGGACGGCATGTGTTGCGTGCTCGTGTGCGCTCGTGCGCGTGTCTCCTTCTCCGACAGTGGGAATGGCTCAGCTCAGTGGGTAATTCTCCAGTGGTGACGGTGCTCTCATCCACAGTGTCCCTGGGCATGCAGGGTTTGCTGAGCTGACATCATAATCACATCTCTCTTCATGCCTTGCTCCACATGCACGCACCACCCGATGGGGTTGCTGGAAAGTGCTAGAAACCATTGACAGAGAGGTTAGAAAATGGGGAATGAGAGCCAGTGATGAAGGGCAGGGTGGCTGTTTGATGGGCCGGTGATGGGGGTGGCCATGTGATGGGCCAGTGATGGGGGTGGCTGTGTGATGGGCCAGTGATGGAGGTGGCCATGTGATGGGCCAGTGATGGGGGTGGCCGTGTGATGGGCCAGTGATGGGGGCACACACACACACCTACACGCACGCACACACACACACACACACACACACACACACACACACACACGTGAGATTCGATAATGAGCAGGCTTTTGTTAGCACTGAGATCTCAACCTGTTTCCACCTGTCCTGTATTCTCCAGTGATTATGGAGCAGGCTGATGACATCCTGAGGTGTGGTTGGCTGTGGGGGAAAGCAGAGACAGTGGCAGGGGGATTATACCCTATACAGCGCTCAGTGCAGAGAGCAGATGCCCTTTGAAGTGAAACCAATTGGCTTGTACAAAGCTATAGACCAAACGGAATGGGGGAATAATCACATAGAGACAGACACATACACACTGTTTAATGTGTGTATGCATGTCTTACATGGCACGTTTGTGAATAGTAAATTAATCTTTTCTGTCTGTCTCGGTCTCTTTAATGTCATCTAAGTCATCTTTTCTATATTACACCCTGCTGAGAACACAGCTTAACATTATGCCTCAGAAATTAAACCTTTTTTACCTGGTAGATAAATGGAAATACTATTCCCTGCGCTGAGCATGTTATGAAATTTCCATTCCACCCAACCCGCAAGAATCCCACCTGCGCAAGTGTTGTGGGCGAAATGGTGTGAAGTCCAAGGTCTCTGAGAAAACAGTTAATAAAAATGCCACCAGGAAGGAAAGAGGCCATTAAATACTTGT
The DNA here is from genome assembly GCA_025399935.1 of Amblyopsis rosae. NCBI lineage: Eukaryota > Metazoa > Chordata > Actinopteri > Percopsiformes > Amblyopsidae > Amblyopsis > Amblyopsis rosae. The sequence goes on along the minus strand of JAODTR010044901.1, from coordinate 17,613 downwards.
GAGGATTTGAGCTTCTAGTTTGAGATTAGGCGGCTGTGTTTTACTGAGCCCTCCTCCTCAAGAGTTATTCTCCATCCGCAACTGTCCATCTCAAGCCTTTATGGACAGGTTCTGTGCATTTGACTGACCTGGGAAATTCGAGGGTGGATGGCAATATATGTGTGTGTGTGCATGTGCGTTAGGGCTGAGCGATATAGCGATAATTAATTTACATCTGTATATTTTCAAAAAAGATAAAATTAGATAATATCGTTTAAATCAATATAGTTATATTATGTGTTTGTTCGTCTCTCCCTCATTGCCTGCACTTGGCCTGAGGAGTGGAGTCAGGAGCGATTGATTTAGTGTGTTCAGAGTGTCAAAGGGGCGGAGACACCAGAGAAAGCTCACATATTTCGGCCTACTAACTCCGCTCGCACAAGTTGACACAGAGCGCACCTTTTTTTCAGAGTAGCCAATTAGAGAGCAGATACTGAGTCACATGCTCAATTTGTGTTTCTGACAAACAGATACAGGTAGCCAGCTAGTAATACAAGGTACCGGTAATCAAAAACAAATGTCGATTAAATTGAGTAAACTGTCATTATAGCTGCAAAATATACAACCCCTCTGCTATGGATTTAACCAACTGCAATTAATGTAGCTAAAAATAAAAAATGTCACATTTCCATCAGGTTTCCTGTTTTTGCCCCTCGCCTGAACCTTTAGCCCACTTTATAGAAAATACCGATATATATCGGGATATGATTTTTGGTCCAAATCGCCCAGCCCTAGTGTTCGTGTGTCTGTGTGTGTTTGTGTGTGTGTGTGTGTGTGTGTGTGTGTGTCTAAGACTGTTGAAAAAAAGGGTTTGATTTTGCAATTTGATGTCACTACAGCTGACTCATCTCATTTGTGCTCCCGGTGCCCTCCAACACGGCCTCATCCTGTGGATCCACAGCTAGGTGGCTCATATGACGGCTGCCAGGTGTGACTGCTTGTGAGCCAATGCCGTGCCAGCCATCCCCAGCGCAGGCTGCCAGGGGCAACAGGGCTGGCCCCATGGGATTGGAATGTGGCTGTGTGTGTGTGTGCACGTGCGTGCGTGGGTGTTTGTGTGTACGGGTGGCAAGCAATCTGTCGCTTGTTTACACTTTATGTATCACTCTCCTGGCGCCTTGAAACTGTCCATGACTATATCCCTTCTTGTTTGTTCAAATGTTGTTCATCTGTTTTTTTGTATTTTCTTGCTGCAAGGTTTGTGATTTGTTGACCTTACTACTATCTTCCCCACGCCCCTCCTTGCTATTGGTGTAAATATTGTTACATTTTTATAATAAATATCGTTGTATTGTTATATTGTGTTTCTGGGAGCATTAGCATCAGTGGCGGCCCCACTAAAAACTTAAGGGGAAAAATAAATATATATACCCTGCTAAAATATCCATCATAAACCATGAATTCCATGCTGGCGCAGGTTGGTTCATACTAGTTAGTGCTGGGGTAGTGCTGGTCCAGGCTGGTTCAAACTGGTTAGTGCAGGTTAGTGCTGGTCCAGGCTGGTTCATACTGGTTAGTGCTGGTCTAGCTGGTATACCAGCACACCAGCAAACCAGCATTCCATACTGGTTCTAGCATGCAAAACATACCTTATGCTGGTGACCAGCAGTGCTGGATTTTTTAGCAGGGTATATATAATATAGATCCATGTCTTTAAAGGCATGAATGGCTCTATCAGGATCAGAGGCTCTACAATGTGCTTCTTTTCTTGCTGGCTGGCTGAAGATGCATACTATAGAATGGTCGATACAGTATAGCCGGCGTCGCTATCACTTAGGTGTCACTTTAAACTAGCCATTGAACTGAAAATGACCTGAAATTAAGGAGGGGGAGGAGGAAAATGCCAGTGTTCACAGCGCTAAGTGACCATAGATCCTTAACAGACACACTTTCCCAATCATTCAGCCTGTTGTCAGGGAGGGCCTACAGCAGCGATCTCTCCAATTTAAAAATAATCCATGCTTCCCTCCTCCCAATGGGGCACGTAACTCTAAAAGCATTTCTATATGGGTTTTCAGCTGCATTTATTAATCTTTCAGCAGCTGGTTCTTCTCTCTACACAGACTGTATCTTACATCTTAGCTGGCACTTAAAGGTGTATTCAGCTATTGCAAGCTAAATGTAAGCTAATACTTTTTGTAAAATTTACCAAATATATCCTTGAATTTCGCTAGCTTACCGTTCTCTGTGCATGTTGAAAATAGAATCTGATACTTCTACACAGCCCTGGCTGAGTAAATAGTAACATCAACGAAAGTGGCTAACACCACTCGTATCAACAAAGCCGTAGCACTACGCTTTGATTCACAATGCATTTCGACGTGTGAGGACCGCGGAGCGACACTGTTTTGATTTGAGCTCAAAGTTAGCAAGAATGACTGACCATACCTATAAGGGATTGTGGATTTTACATGCCCCTCTTCTGGTTAGTTAGCCTAACAGTTCACCTTAGTTTGCTCTTACTACACAGGGAGATAGAACAGGGTCTTTGTTATGGATATGTTATGTTATGTTTATTGATACATTCTATAGTACAAGTGCACTACAGACAAGCAACTAGAGATTACCAAATTTTTGCTCAGTGAAATAAACAAACAAATGTAGCTATTGTCTTGCTAGTTGTGCAAGAGATGGATAATTATATGCGGCACTTCATTACCTGTTGGCTTGTTCAACTCGCTTTTCAGAGAAATTGGCAACTCTACTCCTTTCATTCCTTCTTGACAATAAATGGATAGAAGCAAGTGGATTGCATGGGGAAATATTCTCTTCAATTTGTCAAGTGTTTTCAGTTGAAATGGATGCATGTGTCTGTGTGCCCAGGCGAGTATGACTGTCTAAAGGCCATGATCCACCAAGCCAATGGTGCCGAAAGCAGCAAGCTGGCTGCTTGTTTGCTTTTTGGATTCTAGTTTCTCACAAGCACTACACTAGGGCTGGACCAGAATTCTCAGGTATTTGGGTATTTGTTTGATGGGTAGGTATTCAGTTTGTAATTTTGTAATTATTATTTATGCACATTTGCCCCAATGTTCCCTAATAGTGTTTCGGTAAAAGAAAAAATCCATGTTCAAAGTTCAATTCGCTTCACTAATCAACACATTTTGTTTGAACTTGCATGGTCTGTAAGCAGAGAGACAGGCTATTTTCTCTGTAATTGTCTAATGCAGACAGATTTTCAGTCTGCAAAATCGGCCGATAACGATTAAATACTTTTTAGATATATTATTCATGAATTTAAAATAATTTGTTGCTCCCGAAACATTTTTACTCACTGTGAGCTCATTTTTCACCCCACCTGCAAGTCCTGCACCTATATGTAAACAGCGCAATCATGGCTAATAGATTCGTGTGCTCAAAAAATTGTGCTTTGTGAACTATAACAGTTATGTCATAAATCATAAAATATGAATAAATGCAACATTGATCAATTATTTTACAAAACCATTTTAAACATTGATTATATACACAACATTGTTGTAAGTGCCCAAAAGTGTTAGCAATATTGATAAAAGTAGGGGGGACTCAATATATTATTGGAATATTAACATATTGACAAGCTCTACAAACTAATTTACTATATCTGTCACTAATACCTGATTTGACTAAAACCTTGCATCCTGTGAGATGTTTTTGTCACGGGACTTTTGGTCTGAGCTGACTGAGTCATGGATTACCGAACTCGGGAGAATGCGCTGAATCATGTGTATATTGAAGGATCTAGTTAGTGTAAACATTATATTTTTTACAATTATATTTATTTATACATGTATATTAAAATGATTTTGATGAAAAATATCACAATTTTAAGCTTATATTTGCTAGAGATGAACGAGTGCCTCCATCTTGGTAAATCAAGGACAGTAAAAAACCTGGTTTGACAAATACGTCAGTTTTTACATATTTTGGATAGGTTAAATGGTCTCCTTGTTACATCAATTTAAAGAAAGAAATGTCTTTCCATCCCACCTGCAAGAGCCATTTAATTGACAACAAAGACTGGTTTTCCATATCGGCCAATACAAAGGAAAATCGGACTCCACCAATCTCGTTTTTTGAGTGGAATTCGGCCAATTCCGATCTGCTTCAGATATATCGGTGCACCCCTATTTATTAATGTAATAAGGTGTTTTGGACTACATATTTTACTGGATTAGATTGTCTGGACCTTTCCAAATGTAACAAGATAATTTGTGACTGTGATCGATTGGAGGTTATTAGTGGATATTAGTGGTGGATGTTATTGGTGGATACTATGAGTCTTCATAGGTGCATAGATCTCTCAACATTTTAAATACTGTAGGTTGGCAGTCTGACAAAACGGGTGTTGATTGTACCTGATATTCTACAGTCGTCTGCACATATTGAAAGCCCACGAACAGTTCAGACTAAATAAAATGACTTGCTTCTTTAGATTTCTTCTTGATTGTTTAGCCAGAGCCCAGTGCATAATATTTTATGTTTTTTTTTTGTCTTTGTTCATCATTCATCAGGAAATGTAATGGGTCTTAACTATACTATTTGGTACTGTAGCACTTTCCCCCTTGAAAAAGACAGGCGTAAGCTTCCAAACACACACACACACACACGCACGCACGCACACACGCTGTATAAATGTATTATCACACAGAAGCGCTACATATCACAGTGGCTTCTATTTCACCTCCTCACTACCTGAGAAGCTGTAGATACTTTCAGTTTAGTTCATAACAACCTGTGTTCCTACAGCGGTATAGCATATTTCCCACTGTTTAAACTGTTTCTATACACTGATTTACTTTATGCCCACCAGGTTCTACACTATAGCTCACCTGTCAGCTGAGCTATAAAAGCACATTGCTTCAAGCTTAAATGTAATAACGTTGATAGGACTGCACGCCATCAATATGTTAGGATGGTCTGTAAAAGTGTACTGAGAAGAGGATTAGTCTTTGTTAAGCTAGAGATAGAACAGCCCTTGATATACAGTATACAGCCGATGAAAAAATTAAGAGACCACTACACATTGAGAAAAAAAATAAATAGTATAGTATACTGTAAATGTAAAAAATATAACAAACAAACAAAAATTCAATAATTCTCTAAGTCTCTAACACTAAAAATACATATATTACATGTAACTAGATAAACTACTGCAGTAGTCTCTTAATCTTTTTTGTGGCTGTATATACTGTATGTAGAGTATATGTCTATATATATATGTATACTGTTTATGGCATTGGCATGTATTGTGAGGTCATGCCAGCAGTGTTTTCCTCACTATAGGCTGTGGTGGAGGTAACATGGTTGGTTTAAATGCCGCTGAGCCAGAGAGATTGACGCTCACGCTGAAAGTGTCTTTCCATGTCAGGGGCAGGACGAGCTGTTTTGTTAGTGGACGTCTAAAAATAAGAGCCTCTAACCTTGACTGGCCTATGATGATAGAAAGAGGTGTGTGTACGTGTGTGCGTGCGTGTGTGTGTGTCTGTGTGTGTGTTTGTGGTAGAGTGAGTGTTTGAAATAGTGGGATGGTAAGGGGGAACAGGGTCTAAAAGCATTAGTAACAATGTAATAGGAGCATGGTGAATTAAACTTTAAAATTATTATTTCTTCCTTTTGTTTGTTTGTTTGTTCATTCATTTTTACTTTCTTTAAAATTATAGAAGAGAGCAGAAGCACTGGAATACAATACAGGGGTATATTTGGGCTTATAAATAATTAAAAGCGGTTACATAACCCCAAAAAAGTTTGAGGACCACTTAGGAGAACTCACTTTGCAGTATTTTTACTTAAAATTAAACGTATTTAATACTTTTAAAATTAAAGTATTTGACGAGAAACATGTACACTGATGTCATAAATTGAAATAACAAGGCTGCTGTCATTCCCTATGAAGTGCATTAGCGACAATGCAACATTAATGCATGGGAACAATGGTGTACACATAATGTGCTTCACTGACACTATGACAGAACTAACACAATTAATCCTAGGCAATTACATAGTTTTCACGTCATTAGGTGTTTATTTGCTTCTCTGACATCGCCGAATAGCAGATCGGTTTTGATCAGAGACACACACAGTACACAGGTGTGAACATGATGTGACATGCAATGTTTAAAAATAATCAGGGATGGAAAAATATCCTTTAGAAATTATTATAATTTTCTCTTTCAGGCATTTCTCTCTCAGCATCACAGGCATACTCAAATGTACATTTATTGTTTTTTTCTTTTCTTTGTTTAAGCCACAGACTCATCAAAAACAATAACACTTTAATGTCCTACTAACTCGTAGCATCTCAAGGAAAAGACAAGATAGAAAAACATCTGAATCTAATGGGTTATATTCCGTTGCACTAACAGCTGCTATGCTAATTGGCTGGCTGTAAATGTTTATGCGAAACCACACAATTCCAAAGCACTGCTCCTCCTGTTTCCCATACTGACTGGTAAATACAACCCCTTTTGTAATAGAATTAATGAAGGAATAGATAATGACCTGGTTTGAGAATTAAGCGAATGTGATATGTGGTCTACAGTAATTTGGGCCTACACAGTGAGGGCTGTGAACGCTTAGTGATATTCCCATGCGGACCGGCCATAATTATAATGGGATTTAAGTCTCTTCTTGCTCTTCGTGATGAAAAGGTGTTATTCCTCCACTGCTTAAAAAAGGAAAATGGAGGGATCAGCATCAGTTGATGAAAGGCTTTTAGAAAAGTGCCGCTGTCGCAAAAAAACGGTGTGTTTCATCTCAGTGGCGCGCCATCACTCTTCATCCTCCAGACTTCCTCTTCCTCCTCCTCTTCACTGTTCCTCTCCCATTTATTGTAATCTCCTGAGACTAAACAATTGCAGACCACTATGCACAAACCATAAAGAGAATCTGACAGATTTTGACATCTTTTATTGCAAAGAATATTTTGTCAGTAAAGTGTCTCCAATCATCTGGAATACATTGTGCAATTGATGTCAGTGCTCTTTAGAACGAGACAATGGCTTGTCATGCTGTTCTGCTGAGCTTTTGCATGTGTCTTAGTGTTCGCTGGTCTGCTGTTCGCTGCTGCTGAGATGGGGCATTTACCGGTGCCTGACTGAATTATGGACATACAGAGGAAGAAAATATTAACTGTCAGCAGAAAAGTCTTTTTTTTTAATGATTCCTAATTTTCTTACTGTACTCTAGACTGGTAAAGAAAGGAGAGATTTCCTGATTTAAGAGCAGATGTTCAGTTTTGCTAGAAGATAATATGGTCTCATCGGTCCATAGGTTACATGAGGCGTTATACAAAATGCTGACAAAACAATGTCAAACTTTCAAATCACTGATAAATATACTGATAAATAACTCTGTCATGATTTAAAAAAATGTATTTAATCCATAATCCTCCCATGGTCACCCAAAAATTTTAATTAATTACAAGTTCAGTACGACAATTTAAATGGTTAATCACATTAAGCAATATGCAAATAATAACAATGCAATAGAATGTATTATACATTTTAACTATTGTATGTTGCAATAAAGCTGCTAATTAAGCACTTCAATACACTTAATATGTACTATACAAATGACCACAAAAGAACTGAATGAAAGCCACGGAACCGTCATTTAAGACTGTCTTCCTTTAAGTCTTCCCTTTCAAATGCACTCAAATGACAAGGTGGGTGGGTGGTGTTTATTCTAACGGGAGAGATTAGCCTTTTACACCAGGGCCAGTGTCACACAGCAGGACGAAGGAACATTCCCATCTCAGGCATCAGGCCTCATCAGATCAAATAAGTGTTCATCTTTACCATGCTACTAAAATGATAGGTTCACTACTCACCTTACAACCAGCTGTTTCATTAAAGTGTAACTGCAGTCTAAATGTGTTGTTTCAAGCTGTAAACTAGGATTGATATGTGATGGGACACATAAATGCTGGTTTTAGTATTGTAAAAATTAAATTTTTTATAAAAATCTGCTTTTTATGGTCTTAAAATGGATGTAGTCATGTGGTAAAAATGACCTTGGGTGGTTTACAACAGCTGCCCTCGGTCCACTCATACGTCATCAAATTCAAATGTTAATGTTAATGGGGATCCCCCTCTCAGCCTCTCCCCTCCCCTCGCCCAGCTCCTTGACGCATTTTAACTGGGGGACTAATTAGGAAGATGTAAGAACAATGCTTAAGTATACAGCATGCAGAGGGACGAGATGGAACTTCACATCCACCCAGGTTTTTGTTGTTTTGTTTTGTTGAATTCACCTAAAGTGGTTCAAAAGAGCTTGTCAGTGAGACAGGAGGAATATTATTATGTTCTTGTATGGGGTTTGGGTTTATCCTCTGGTGTGATAATGTACAATACAGGATAACATGTGTCTTAATGCTTTGATGCCGCTGCCCTGGAGAAGGGTTCTCAGTCAGCTACGCTACATTCTTAAGAGCAGACCACCCATGCCTCTGTATTTGCTTTTCAAAAATATACAGTATCCATATCCACTTGAGCTAATGAGATACAACACACTCCGTTTTGTCTAGCATATTGTTTCAGCACTGTTCATCCAAATTCCATTTTCCTGCAGTAAGTGGGCAGCCAGTCTCATCCCCACCTGCTGACCATATGTTGATTAGTCTGTCAGGAGCTGGGTGGCTCCTATACTGTAGCTCTGCTGCTATTTGACTCAGTAAGGCCAAGGCTGTGTGCAACAATGCATCTCACTGGTCCATTAGTACTCCCCCATCTGCAGACGCGCACATAGAAAGCACATGCTGCGTGCACACACACACACTATTGAGCTGATTTAAAAGGCCCCCGCGAATTGTCTATGATTATTGTGGTTACTGTGATTGCTATCATTGTCTCCCATCATGGCCATTAACAGCAGAGCATTTCCCTGTGTGCTCAGCGCTCTGTTTACCCTAATGTGTGCCGAGGGGAACATAGGAGAGTGGCGTCTTCCATAAACACCTTGTTATCTCTCACTCCTTCTCTCATTTTTGTGCTCTATCACTTTCCCATTGCCTTGTCTCTTGATGTGCATGGTTGGGCCTTGGCTGAAAAACAAGATGGGCTGTGCAATACATGCCGCTTGTGTGTTTTGACACATTCTCCTATGAAAGAGGAGCAGTTGTGTAGTATGACAAATGTTCCTATTCGCCCGTGTTACTTCCATTCTTTTGAGCACAGAATCACTCTGAAAGGTGCTCTATGTGATACTATATATATATATATATATATCATATAGATAATTTTTTTAAATATTAGATCATATTTTTATCATTAAAGGTATAGAGAGCCGAAGTTACTTCCGTGTTATGGGACCTTAGTTTGGAAAACATGTATGGTAGTCAACGGCGAGAATAAAATTATTTTTAGATCCCTTTGCTTTGTGACACGAAGTACACATATGATGTTTAACTATTTAAAATGAAATTATTCAAGTCAAGAAAGTCTCAGTTTGTTGTGAAGCTATAAAACATCATGACAAACTGAGACTTTCTTGACTCGAAGAATTTTCTTTTAAATATCTAGTGGGAGAAAGTCCTATAGACCCTCTAGACAACTTAATAAAGAGCAGCAGGATAGTCAATTGGTTGAATAGCTAGACATCAACCACATGTGACTCTCAGACAAAACCGAATACAGAACACCAACGTTTACAATGCTTTTCAGCCTTTCATTATGTCTAACTCTGTGTATCTTGTTTGCATTTACAGTCCTGCCAAAACACTTTCACATGTATTACCAAAATGGGATTTTCACAGTCCATATAGAGCAGACTGAAAGCATGAGGTATGTGTTTGGACAGTTTCATCCAGTTAATGCGACCTCAAACAAAGAAAAGAGAGTGTGATTTCAAGTCATGCAATCTCCACACCAGTAGTAGACTCTGTCTTCTCATTATCTTCTCATTCCGCATTTATTGTAATTACCCTCCAAATGAATAGCAGTGTGGGCTATCAGAACACATGGACAGATCCCTTTCTCATACTGTGTGGGGTGGATGTTATTAGTGCTGAAGCTATGAGTATTTCTGACTCATGCTCGCGGGAGGTTGAGTGGAAGCACCAATCCCATGTCTGGCCATTATTGGCAATCCAATTCCAATCCGGATCCCTGTTTATTAGTTTTCAATCCGGTTGCAGTACGGTGCCATCTCAAAACTGTGGCAATTTCGGAATTTTAGTAGAATCATTGTACACTGTCAAGGTGCTTGTGGATGCCGGTGTGTGTTGGAGCAAATGTGTAGGAGGATGTGTGTCTTAGTCACGATCTGCAATGACATGTCATTTCTGTCACTTTAGCCGTGTTGTCAGGCCACGAGTCACAGACACGGGATGAGCACATGTAGTGTGAGGATGTGTCCTTCTCATTGTGAAAGGTGGGAATCTGTGAATGATGCCTGGCTGATGCCATCGTGTCATTGCTGTGTATGCACCACGCACACACACGCACACACACACATGCACACACACACACATCACATCACTTCCCACCAACCTTTCTGCCCAAAGCTTTTATCAGCAATTAATTTCCCAGTATCACAGGGATCAATCATTCCAGCTTGTCCTCAAATCCTAAAGAGGGAACTGGTAGGAGAGAGAGAGAGAGAGAGAGAGAGAGAGAGAGAGAGAGAGAGAGAGAGAGAGAGAGAGAGAGAGAGAGAGGTGCACATACAGAGAAACAGAGCGGGCTTTTTAATTAAGATTGCAATCGACAGGAGCGTTTAAGAGATGACGCTTCAAGTGTTTGATGTGAAGTTGTGAAGTGTCTCCGTTGGCCCTAGGTCCCGTATGTCCTAAGATGTTTGACTGTGACTGTTGCAAAAATGTAGATCTAGTGGGCCACCATTTAAATGAGCTCATTTACTAATATGCCAGTAATGTCCGCAGTTTCTCCCAGAGACAATGCTTCACCCCTCCCATTCTGCCCCGCTGGTGTATTGACCATCTACTGTCATCCCATATACCTGGTGCATATATCTGGTGCATATTCATCATTTTGTCCACGTGTGTGCAGTGTTCTTCCTTCCATTACTATATCAACTTATCCAAGTCTTGCCGGCTAGTAAACATCTGTTTTTCTCTCCAGCCCTATCTCTACTGTACCTCTCACAAACACTCACACACACAGTCTCTCCTGCTCCTCCAGTCAAGCATACTTATTATTTTTCACACTTCATCTGCACATTAGCTGTACTTATTAAACAGTTTACCTTCACATTGATACGGGCGCAAAATGACACCTTTTGCAAGAATGAGCCAACATGGTTAATCACAATGGGCACGTTACTCAGGAATTGTAATAAGTTACTAGTTATTTCTTACTCCCTCAAGAAGTAATAACTACTTTACTTATTACTGGGTATTAAAAGTAATTAGTTATAGTTACATTATTATATTACTTTCACAATCACTACCCTGTCTCACCCCTTCTGAAAAATGACAACCTGTGTGGCCAGCTCATTTTAGAATGAATCCTCTATTGGAACAATAATTAACCTTAGTGAGTGAAAACATTTGAGCCTCTCAAACCAGATGATTGACAGGTTGGTTCAATTAGCCTACCCCAAGTTTGCTAGGACCAGATATCTTGTTCTTGTAACACAGTAAAAGCAGCATTACTTGGATTAGAAATTGTAATTGTATTACTGTTTTGGAAATAGTAATTAGTTACACTACTAGTTACTGAAAAAAGGTAATGATATTACATTACAGTAACTAGTTACTGCCCAACACTGCCCGTGTGTGACTAGGGCGTGGATATACTGTATTTTAGGGATCATGTTTTGTTGTACAGTACCAGATACGTACTAAATGCTTTTGTACGTATTTCTGTGTTTTCATGTTTTTTGTTTAGTCTGCAGCTGCACTCACACTCACACAGCTAGTGACTGAGGAGCAACTGACACATGAAAGTCCTCCCGTGAAAACCAGCTGCAGCGTTTTCACAAAGTCAGTGGTGAAAGTAAGCTCGTACTTGGGGGACATGCCTGCAAGTAATACGAGGTTGACACTGTTACGAATTATTACCTATGAGTATATAAAGACACTGTAGGCAAAACCCCTAACCTGAAAGATACAGAAGTTGGAAAAGAAAGAAGTTGGATGAGCAATCAAGGCATGTGTGAATGAGGTGAGTGTTACCGGAGAAGTAGGGAATGATCTGCCCTCCAAGTTACGCTGTCTCCGTAAAGCTCCTCTCACACGGACAGCCCACTCCGACGTTGATTCTCATGTTCATTGTCCAAAAAGAAACATTAAGCAAAAGAAAAACTACTAATCTCTGCTGGCATGTCATATCTCCTGTGTCAGACTCCTCTTCCCAGGAAACAGGTGCTTCTACTTATGGTTTAAATGAAGGCGGGAACACTTCCAAATTGCACGCGGCTACGAAGCATGCACAAGAAACCCATCCAACAAAGAAAAGAAAACAACAAACTTAAAAGTAGGAAAATCCCTACCTCTTATCCTAACAACACATAAATTGTCATTCTGACGTTCAGAATGAACTCTGGCCCCGTGCTGGCCTTCTGATCTGTATCTGAATTATTGTGTGATTATTCAGAGCACACTAATGACATGAGCCTATGCATTCATGCACAGCTGTGTCCCAGTGATAACAATGGCTGTAGACAGCGAATGAATTGCTATGGTAATTGCCACTCCATAATGGTGCAAATAAATGTTTACATCACTCATGCTTTCAAGACCTTTTATAATAGTGTAGCTGACTTTTGTGCACTATTTTCTGGGGTCCGGAAAACAATGTAACCAGAATGTGCTCTATTTTATTTCTGTTGATTTAAACACATGCACACGCACACACACACACTCTCTCTCTCTAGTTCTCTGGCGGTAGGATGGGATATATTGATCATTTGTCTTGTATGCCAGGTCATTCCCCTTATGTTTACTGTACTGATCTTTACTGAGGTATTGTTTTTAGTTTTTCTGTTTCCAGACCGTCACCATGTGAATGCTGTCATCTACTGTGTCACTGAATGCATACTACTAACAGAAAAATCAAAGTCCAAAGTTTGATTATCAAGTTGGTTAGTAATTGATTTGAATTCAAACAGTGGCAGATGGTGTACATTTTAATAAGTTGGTGGAATGGGCTACTGTACAGCCAAGCAATTTCAATAAATTAAAATGATTTCTTGATTCAAAAATTTAATAAAAAATTATAGCAACTACAAAGAATAAACTATAGCTAATCTCTTCATTATTGTCAGAGAGAACACCCAAAGAATTGTTCCATTGTTTCCTAGATTATATCTGGAGACAGACCGTTGTTGTAGCAACTGGCGACAACTTCTTTCACCATGGCAAACGCCAAAAGGTAACTTTAAAAAAGAAATGGTATAAGCTTGTGAAGGGTTGTTCTGAGGTGAGGGCTTATGTTTAAAATGTCATGAGAAATGTATGTAACCAATTTATCTCAGATAATGATGAAACCTCTAAATTGTCTGTAATTACACAATGTCCCTGGTTCAATGTACATCCAATAATACATATGCAATCTACAATTACAGTATCAAATATATAGTAAAAAAATATAATGTCTTCCATTTTCATCTTTAACACTGTACTACTGTGCGCTTGGTTGTGTGTTTTTTTATGTTTACCATTAGCAACTACAGTACGTATAAGGCAGTACAATGGGATTTGGGTACTACATTTGACTATTTCTTAAAAACAAACAAACATAAAACAAAATACAAAATGTTTCCATCATCTTAGGCACATTTTTATCTCGATTAAACTTTTATTCAACTTTTTTTTTAAATGCAGGAACCAGTCTGTAACTAATCCCCTCTCTGATGGATGACTGAGCTAATCTTCTTACTTGTCCCATAGTGGATAGGCTGGGCATTGGCAGCGAGGCAGGTGATAATATTGTTTCCTGTCTACTCTTTCCTCTTCCTATCCCACTGTCTTTAAGTAGAGTTCCTATAGTAGCACATATATGTTATCGTAAAATGTCCTGTACATCCCCTGTGAGAATGAATGGACAGCAATACTGTCCAGGGTTCACAGAAAGCAAGGCCAACTATTGCTCCACCACCTCAATGATATACTGCATCCAGCTCACAGATAACTTATTTTTTTATTGCTGATGCCAAATGAAGGGAAAGGCAGAAACCCATTATCATTAACAATGTTAAAACAGGAGGCACCATGGATCACAGCTACTGTAGCAATATTAAAAACAAACAATCTTGAGTGAGGACATATACATTTGTGGTATTATTCTGTAGCTGTATGTAGTGTCTTTTGTTGTGTACCTACATCTATGCATGTGTTTTACAGTGTACACACACACATGCCTGGCGCTAATACCAAGGCCTTTAACTCTCCACGCTAGGGCTGTGCGATATGACCAAAATGTCATATCCCGATATAGATACTTTTATATCTCGATAACGATACGTATCACAAGTTACAAGATACATATAGCAAGTTCAGTTCTGTAAATTAAATAAATAAATCGTTTCTTGCCGTCCAATGACCCATGAATGAATCTGCTTTACCAGTGTTTCTCTGATCACAAGCCACTACTCCGTGCTCTCTGCTCCTCTGCGGGGCAGGCAGGGCTCACGCCACACACATACGCACACACACACACACGCACTCACTCACGCGTGTGCACGGAGCTCAGCGAGGGAAAGCTAGACAGCGGTGGAGAGTTGGAGAGCTGACAAAAACTACATACGTTACTGGAAGTGCAATAAAAGCCTCGCCAGTAAAAAACCAACAGGAGTAATCAGCATAAAACATGGACTCCAGACTCCAAATGACAAAAAATGCTGCAGTAAAGACTGTGATTTTCACAACAACGGTATAGTGAATAAACCATAACATAAGACGTAACATAAGGTAGATGTTTTTCTATCGTCATACGATCTATATCGGCATATCGCACAGCCCTACTCCACGCCGTCATAGCACCCATGTCTCTTCTACTTGTACCTGCTTTTTGTTCTCCGACTGCTAATTATGTCACACTGTACAGTCATTGACTGGGCTTTGAAAGGTCAGTGGCAACGGGGGTCAAAGTTCACACTGCGTGACCTTCTTAGTGCAACGCACCAGCGTCTGCTTTGAGAGCCATATGTCACCCATAGGGCTAGCACAGCACTGAAAACAAAGACAACAATGTCTGCTGGCACTGTGGGACTTTGACACTTATGCGTCTTAATAAGCCATATAACATCATATATCAGCCATATTGTGTCCAAATGGACATTCACAGAGATTATTTGAGAGATTATATGAGAGATTTTTTTATTTGTTGTTTGTATGTCCTTGTAAATGCACCTTATGTTGGAAAACCTCCACATTCGTTGTATGGATCGCCTTGTTTTATAGATCACGTGATACAAACCACCACACGCATGCTGGTGGAGTATCAGAGCTAAATATAGATCTTTATATTCTCCAGGGATAGAATGCACATAGATGGTTGTAAACAAGCGTGCAAAAAATATCCCCAAGCAGGATTGGAGACGAGTGGAAAAAAAACACAATAAATCACAACTTCTGCTGCTTCTTAACATTTCTCCCTGCAAGGTTTTCTCTCCATTTCAAAACATTATGCAGTTATCTGGTGCCCTGCCAAATCAAACTGATATTCACTTCAAAATACAAGATTCTCTCATGGAATGCCTCAGCAGAACCAATAGCATGTGTGAATACATCCCTGCCTTAAGGGTCTGAGCTGCTGTTATTATGTACGCGCATTTGTGTTTGTGCGTGTCTGTTTGTGTGTGTGTGTGTATGTGTGAGAGAGAGAGAGAGAGAGAGAGAATAAACAAATATATCCACAGGGAATGGTGTGTGTATACACTGTCTTCAACGTCAATGCATATTCATAACAGGCCTTCTATAAGATCTTGCATACGCGCACACACACGCTAACATACACAGAAGGGTATCCTCCCCTATATACTAACCAACCCTAGAAGCTTGATGGACATAATTTCTAATGCTGCCCATTCCCTTTTCTTGCCAGCTTTGATGCATGAATGCTCATTTTCCTTTGTGCTAAGTAGTCCAAATAGCATGAGTGTGGAAGTAGGCCTACTATTTTTACGTTAAGAAGCCTCTACTTTCCTGGCACTTTAGTCTCCATTTCATTTCTGCCTTCCAATGTTTAACTATGTTATAGGGCCTCTCTACCATCATGCACTGCAGCATTATCAAAGTAGACCTCCCGCGGTTTCCTAATCACACAGATGGAGGTGTGAAATGGACTTGGCAAAGCGGTGTCAGCCGCAACAGCCTTTACAGCTTGGTTACGGTCAGCCATTTTGAATAATGCAGGCGGCTGTTTCATGTCCCAAATAGGATCAGATTATCTGGCTGACCTAATTGTTTATTATCATTAGCTGGTCCCTGTCAAGGTTATTTCATACAATTAGATTATTTAAAAACATATTTACTTCATATATTTATTCATTAGTTATAGTTTGACGTTATTTAGGAAGGTAGTGAAATGTATTACAGATGCAGAGTATTACTAGAACTAGAAAGAACCACAATGTTGTTGTTTCTTCTTCACATTAAAATGACAGTATTAGTTTCAGCACCACACACATCCCAATGAACATGCTGACAATGGCAAATAAACTCAACTGGAAAATACAACCCCCTATCACTAAGCTGTGCCCGCAGCTTGGTTTTCCTCAGAATACAGGGGTAAACATGCTGTCAATAAGCCTAATTTAGCTCACACAGGGATAACTAGCCCAAGAAAACATTGTCAATTGTGCTCAGTTTGAGGAAGAGAAAAAAAACACGAACAGTTAGATTTGTGTTTGCCCCCTAGTTAAAGACTGTTTATAGTCAGAAGGCCGACAGCGAGTCTCATCTTATTATTGAAGCAGGTCATCAGTCTAAAAGTTAATTAGAAGTGTCTTACCCCTGGCCTCTCGGCTCACGTACGTGTGTGTGTGTACTGGACTCTCTGTGCCTGCCTACTATACAGTATGCCTCTGTGTCAATGCAAGTGTTACAGGTCCCAGGTCTGAGTTACCCGTAAACAGATAAATATGCCTGTTTCAAACAGGAGAAATGTAGACAGGAGACGTTATAGTGTGTTTGTCACGTAGGCTGTTTCTGTCTTTATTAGACACAATACATCTCTATATCCTTTTGTCGCTCTCAAAACAATTACATTCTCAATTACCTATTCTTTCATCTAAATTACATCTTTACATAATTACAGATACACCATTTAGAAATCAACACTTTTGTGTTCCTTTCACTACCAACAATAGTGCAAACAATTACCAATAGTATGTCAATTCTGTTTCCTTTACAGTGTTCACCTTTTACATTCATCTGAATATTTACTATGAACCAGCCTGTAATCAAACTCCACAAATATTGAAAAGTCTAATAAAACATTCTCTAACATTTAGCTTTATATAATCCATTTCGAATATACTGAACAACATTTCCATTCACAATAATGCAAATGTAAATTAAACTAAATTATATCAAGGAGCCATAAATACACGTGTGGCGTAACAAGTGTGGACATCGTTAGCTGCTCATTTACTCAACGGCATGTCATGCCGCCATTACGGGGAACAGAA